>NW_012193180.1:392710-403607 GCF_000504015.1 Erythranthe guttata
CTGTCTATGTGTATATGTATATATTTCTGCGAAGAGATATCCATGAATGAAGTTAGATATCTCAAACTCTATATGTCTCTCTGTGTGTGGGTGTGTGTGGGTGTGTGTGCGCGAGTGCCCGCGTATATGTGTATGTAGCTAGGTGCCTAGAGGGGTATGTTTTGCGAGGTATGTGTGTCGATGCTTGTCAATATATAGATATATATATATATATATATATATATATATATTACAACAAATAAAAAATATATATATATATATATATATATATATATATATATATATATATATATATATATATTGAATTAACAAAAACAAAAAAACAAGTTTTGTTTTTTAATTTTCAATAATATTGTAGAATTTTTTTTTTTAATAATAGTGTAAAAACGATAGTACACCATAGTATAACATAGTACACCATAATATACCATAGTATTTTTTAAATCTGCTGAATTATTTAACAAAAAGAAGAAAGAAAAATCGTAATCTTCAAAAAAATGTTATAAATAAGGAAAATAAATGTTTATAATAATGTAAAAAATGCAGAGTAAAAATTGAAAAAATAAAGATGAGTGAAAGGGCATTTTTTGAATGAATTTAATAAAAGATGTCAAGCAAATATTTAGTTGAGCTTGTCATTTAGTTCTAATTAGTTTTGTCACTAGGGACCTATATTTTAAGGCCCCAACAAATAAACTATAATCTAAAAAAGAAAGAAAGAAGAGGAATTTAAACTCGCCGATCTAATGCATTTGATCATCATTAACATAAAAACAGGTTCGTTAACTATTTTTAAGAGACCTAATGAACATCAAATAAAACAATAAGCATAAGAATATCAGACAAATATTCTATATTCAAATAATATAACTCTGATACATTAAATTACTATCAAATTATAGGTCCACTTATGATTGTTGAAACAATCTTCTTACTTTATGAAATTTATGGCATCAATTTTTTCTGTCAAATCTTTTTCAATAGATCACACAACAAATTCATATAATCTTTCTTAACTCATCCTTAATCGAAGGTAAGTTTAATTAATTTCAACTTTGAGAACTTATGTATGCAGATGTAACTGTAACTAGTGTAGTCAGTCGTATTATGTAAACAATCCAAGCAATCGAAAAACTACCACCATCTCTTTCAAGTAATTCAACACTTCAATTGTCGTTTCTATTTCTTTCGATAAAATTTCTCTAAGTACTCTGATCCGCCCTAAAACCACCTTGACTGCTTGAGTGGTTGCTTATGAATGAGGGACTTGGCGAGCAACCTGACATGTTTGCTCTGCAAAAGAAAAGAGTCGGACTGACGCCGAAGTTAGCACTCTAACGGTCAAGTCAGCGAATCGATGGTAGTTTTAAGGGTGGAATGTGTTGTACTGATTTAGAAGAGATAGATGGATGGAACCTGGATGTTGGTATATGTAAACCTATATTTATAATATCTTGGCCTAAACTTTGCGTAAATCCTGGACGAATAGGTGTAACCCGCCGCTTTCAAACCTTCACCGGACAACCCGAATCATCATTGCCCTCGAGATGGCTATGGCCATTCACTCCCGGATTACCAAGAGTAGCATGACCTACACGTCTCCCTTATTTTCGGTGGTCTCTAGTCATTCGGGCATTAAATGTTGGTGTCGGAGTATTTAATGCGCCACTGAGGACATACAAAATTATTGTCAGTCTGTCATTAATGCACCCCTAAACGACTCTCGCAGCCGCTCAGACTCCATTGTGGGGCCCTTGGGCCTCCTTCCTCGGACACCGAGCGTGCTCGAACTCCTCGGGTGTTAACCTCCCGTCCGTCTTGTCTGGGCCTAGGGAGTTTGGGTTGGGCCTGAGCCGCTTAGGCTTGACCTCTGCGGTCCTAACTCTAGAAAGGCTTATGGGCCTGCTCCTAAGATGGGTTGAGCGAGGCCCTGTTTCTTGGGCCTCATTTCTCTCCGGATCATACCCATAGTGCATCTCAAATGGAGTCTTGAAACTCAATAAGTCTCTATATTTTAGAGACTTTGGTAAAAATATCAACACTAATGAAGATCCTAGAGTGTCTCTAAAATATAGATTATATCTAAAGTTTCTAAACATTTTCCTATATTTGGGATTGTATATAGAGACTCTAACACAAGGTTGCCCCACGGTAAATTAATCAAAAAAATTAAGAATATAAAATTTATACTTTTATAGTTGAAATATTTATTTTTGTTGCTTAAAATATTTATTTTTGTTGTTGAAAATAATTAAAAATAAATATTTCTAGGCGAGACATATATTAAAAAATTAAGATAATGCAAATGAAAAAAACTATAGAAAATTTAATGTACAAAACTAAACTATAAATGTAGCTACAATATGAAAATATTTGTATATGGATAAATGAAATTAATTTATAGAACTGCTAGGCCAAAACTGCACTCCGGCGAGGATTTTATTTGCGACGATTCATGTTTCGTCGCAGTATTGCGACGTTATTGTACCCAAAACGTTGCAATCAGTTTAAGATCCAATTTAACTTCAAACATACGCGACGATTCTCCGTAATTGTCGCAATTGAACGACGAAAATTAAAAATCGTCGCAACAGTTAATAATAAAAAATTACATATATCAGTTGCGACGATAATAATCAAAACGACGCAATAAATAATATTTCAACATTTATAAAATTAAATCATTGTGACGAAACTAGAAATACGTCGCAAGTTGCTCCGTAAAATTAATTTTTGACACGATTGCGACGAAACTAGATAGTCGTCGGAGAGAGAAGCTTAAAATTTAATTTTATTAAGCATAAGTTTGCGACGATTTCGACAGTAACGTCGCATATCTTCCCAATTCAGAAATTCTTGTGTCGAAAATGAATACGTCACATATTAAAATCAAAATTTTAGATAAATAAAAAATACGATTGCGACGAAACATAGAATCGTCGCACGAAATAGATTAAAATATTAATTTTGTAATTATAAGTTTGCGATGATTCATACAGTAACGTCGTATAAGTATTAAATTGACGAACTTAGGCGTCGAAAATTAAAACGTCGCATCCGATAATCAAAATTTTATATAAATTTAAAACACAATTGCGACGAATATAATCTAAAATTTGCAATTAAATTTGGAAAATTACAATTTCGCGCTTTTTTAAGGCAAAAATCAAGGCAATGTTTGGAACCGTTTTTATTTTATTTTCATTGTTTCCCCAAAACAAAATGGGATTTATTACACTTTTCAAATCATTTTCTCAAAACAATTTCAAAAGTTTCTCTCTCCTTCAGACATGATGTGACTGCTACAGTAAAATGATTTGACTCCTACAGTAAAAAATGTCTTCACTAAAAAACAAACAAACATCACTTCACCATACAATTTTTTCCTTCAAAAATACCTTTTTCTAACAACTTTAAACATGATTTGACTCCTACAGTGTATTTTGTCTCCTTCCAAAATACAAACAAACATTACTTTCATTCTCAAATTATTCCCCCAAAACATATTTCCTCAAAATGAAATCAAAATAAGATCCAAAACGCTTCCAAACATTGCCCAAATTTCTGAAAACATTCCGCCTTTTTGTGCGACGATTGAGAAAACGTCGCAATAATTTATTGTTTTTTAAATTAAATGCGACGATGTTTAGGTTAACGTGGCAAGTTTTTTTAATTTTCAACCCTAAATTGCAGATTCTCCAAATTATTTTTCTTTGTCTTTGTCATGTCTTTCCCTCTCAATGTGTCCCCTTGACTGCTGCTCAAATCCGGTGGCATCTCTTCATCGCCCCTCTGGCGACCGCTACCCATTGTCCCGTCGAGCATCAACGGCCCCAATCACGCTGCCGATTTCGGCAGCGTCACACTCTGCCTCCCTCTCCGTCGTCGAGCTTCAGTTGCAGCCCACTCAAGCAACGTCACACTCCACAGACCACACCGCCGTCGAGTTTCATAAGCCCTTATCCCGCAGCAAACTCCTGCAGCGTGATACTCTGCCGCCCACTCCGCCGTCGAGCTCCTGCCGCAGCCCACTGAGGCGGCGTCACACTCCGCCGCCCACTCCGTCGTCGAACTTCAGCAGCCCCTACCCCGCAGCCCAATCCGGCGGTGTCTCTTCGTCGCCACACTCCGATGCCCACTCCGCTGTTGAGATTCAGCAGCCCCTATTCCGCCGCCCACATATATCTCTCCACAATACGTTAGTGCTTTTCTCCATTCTTTTCCAGTGAATATCTCCATTAAGTGAATTGGGTTTGTTGTTGTTTGATTTTTATTTGATTGAAGATGATTTTTATTGTGATGTGAGTCTAAAATTCTAAAAAAAAAATATTTTGAACAATCTGGGAGGCATAATCTCTTATACCTTGGCATGTGTCTTTAATTTTCATTGATTTCAATCTCCAACAGTACATTGATTTTGACCTTATTAGTTATCTAAGAAATTGCATCAATGTTTTGGCCCAGTTATTAGCTTAATACAGAATTTTGTAAATAAATATGTTAGTTGAGGGCAGAAGGTTTCGGCGATTCTCGCGCGGCCGTGTGAGAATTGCACTGATTCTCGCGCGGCCGTGTGAAAATACGCTGGAGACAATTTTCGAGTTTTAATCACACAAGGAAACCTAAAATCTTCTACCAAGTTGGACATCTATTTAAAGGCAAACCGAGCACGAATTGAAAGGACTTTTGAACACAATCTTAGTGGAAGAGGAGCGAGAGAACGGAGAAACGAAGACTCAGGCATAGTTTTTCTTATTTAATTTATTTCTTTAATTTTTGTTTATCATAAGAATCACGAGTAGCTAAGTCTTTATTTCTAGGATTTTATTTCGAACCCTATATGGGATTTATGAACCATTTTCTATGATTTTATGCAAGTTTTAATTCCGGATTATTTCTTCTACTTGTTTTATTAAGTGCATGAACTTGATCACCTTATGTGCTTTTATGTTATTGTTAATCGCATGAATCGGAAGATCGGGTTAATAATTAGAACTGTGGTAGAAGAGCCTTTGTGGCATTAACATAGGAATATAGTTAATCTCTTAGGTAGCCATTATTGAGATTTGTGTTTAATGCTATGTTCTAGAATTAATTGCGTAGGAATACAGTAATTGTATCTAGGGTATTAGAATCGTAATACACGTGGAAGCGGGTTATGATTAATTTAGCATCTCAGGTTAATAATCCGGGTTAATTACTTGCATAATTGAAGGAATTGGGGGAGTAATAATCACATAGGGCGAAGAATAAAATCCTAGGCTCGTTTACTTTGATTAAATCTTCGTTTTAACTTGCTTTCTTGTTTTTGCCTTTTTAATTTGCTTAATTAGTTTAATTTAATTTAGTTAATTTTCTCTAAAGTCGACTGTGTAGGGTGGGCTTGATAATAATTGGTAGAATTTAGCATCTAGGATTAAGTAATTAAATATTCCCTATGGATCCGATATCCGGACTTAATTGTCCACTATATTACTTGTACGATACGTGCACTTGCGTGTAGGTATTACAACCAATAAGTTTTTGGCGCCGTTGCCGGGGATATTACACCACAATACGCGAGGAACGAAGATCAACGAAGACTCAAGCATAGTTTTTCTTATTTAATTTATTTCTTTTATTTTCTTTATCATAAGAATCACGAGTAGCTAAGTCTTTATTTCTAGGATTTTATTTCGAACCCTATGTGGGATTTATGAACCATTTTCTATGATTTTATGCAAATTTTAATTCCGGATTATTTCTTCTACTTATTTTATTAAGTGCATGAACTTGATCACCTTATGTCTTTTATGTTATTGTTAATCGCACGATGCCCTTAGTTCAGGAAAAAGATCTTCCCCATCTCTATTTGCTTCCGTATCATGTTTTAAAAATAATCCTAGCTGAACACAAGAAGCCTTCAAAACCGTCACCAACAACCAAATTTAAGAATAATTAATGGATAGTGATTCTTATTTTAGGGATAAAATAAGTAGCTATAGACATTATAATTTTAATATTTAGGGACCCAAGATTAAAAAATTGTAAAAATAGCTAATGATCATTGATTTTAGATTTACATTCAAGTTCCATTATTACTATTATTATTAATAATAATTATTATTATTATTATTATTATTATTATTATTATTATTATTATTATTATTATTATTATATATATATATATATATATATATATATATATATATATATATATATATATATATTATAAATTGAAAAAATATATGTACTAATATATGAAATGTATATAAGAAAGTATTTGGGGCCCTACTTTTTTTGTAAAAGGACATGTTAAAGTATTCAACTCTGTATGTTCTTTTGTAGGTTTACAAATTTCACCTATACAGAAGAGGTATTTGGAAAACATAATTTCTAATATTTTGAAGTTGCAAAGTTTGCAAAAGAATTGCACCTTTTTTGTAAAATATCTTAAAATTTTAACTAAATAGGTTTAAATAAAAATAATTGGCAAAAGTAAAAATCTTAGATACAATTTTTAATTATATATGAAATTGATGTTAGCAAACAAAAAAAGAAAACAAAAGGCTTGATATATGTTTTGAGCCAAATAAATACATATTGTGAGTCAAATAAATCTCATAGTTTTATTTTTAAATTATTTTGCAAACACCGCTTAAATCTATTTAGGATGCCACTAGATGAATGGAAAACTGAAAATCCATTGGAAAATAAAATTTGTATATTTGATAGAGTCTACAAGTATTTTCAAATAAATATTATTTTATTAATTTAGCGAGTTATTAAATTAGTATGTTACAATGGCAGTACTAAGAAGACGGGGGCTGTGGACCCCAGAGATTATAATTTTTTTTATAGGTATTTTGACATTGTATGTTTTGAATGTTACTTTTCCCCAAAGTTTTTGTAGATATGTGTTTTACTCTTAATTTTTTCGTTTTTTTCTCCATAATCTTATATAAACTATAAATATATATCTCAAATTTAATATAACAATATAAAATGAAATGGTTAAACTTTGTATTATTTTAAATAAAATTGATGTAAATTTACTTATTTTTTATTATTTATATCAAGGCCTCTAAAAAAATAATAGGAAAGGATGCCATGAATTCCAAAAATATTAATTGCAATTAATTATTAGAATAACTTGGATTAATTTAGATTGTTTGTCATGCTTGAAATATGATAAAATTATAATATATATGTTATCTTAATTAAAAATATAATTAGCAATATAAACCAGGTTTTCGCAATGTCTTCTAAACCTAGTTTTTTTTTCAGAAAGCGTTGTTCCGAACCTAGAAATTTTAGTTGCTCCCCACGTTTTGTTCTAATTCTGTCCCTGAATTGGAATAAACAAAACTAAAACTAAGCAAGCAAAACTATAAATTAATCGAGCATCAAATTATCGAGATTTTATCAAAAGTAAGCGCAAACAAACGTATGGTTAACGTTGCATTTCGTATTTTTCTTTATTTTTATTGCTAATCTTGGGATTAGGAAAAAGATTTACAAGCACGTTGCATGGATAACGTTGTCCAGGCCCATTGGAATAGTCGACGTCAACCATTTGGTATACAAATTTAAAAAATAATAAAACTTAGCTTTAACATGGGTTGAGGATAACAATGTCGTAAAGTAAAACCTTAAAAAATACAAATATTATTAATTATTATAGTAACAAGATTTATAAATTGCAGACATGGTATCCTTGCCATAGTCAAACAACTCGATATTACATTAATAAGGTTTTATTTATGCATTCAAAGACTACGTGAATACGATCTCTTTAATATTCTGATAGTTTCTAATATAGTACTTAAATTAATGTTTTGTAATTATACTTTATTAAATAGTTTATTCTTTCTTTTGTATTTATATATTCAAGGGGTCCGAATGTTTGATTTTATTTATTCATTTTTGAATTTTGACAGCTTAATAATAAAATGAAGGGCAAATTACGGTCACTTCCTGAGGTCGGATCAAATTATGAAAATACCCTTTTTATTTGGATGATTACAAACCCCTTAATTATGTATTGCCACACGACAACACCCTTCTTTAATAGGTAAATTTGACAAAGTAAGAGAGAATGCGTAAAATAATATATAGTTGGTGATGACAATTTGTAATTAGTAAAAATATTTACATATAAAAGTTTTACTTGACATAACTTCCATGGTTCAATAACCCCTAACAATTCTAATTTTCTTTTTAGGGTTAAATAAAGTTTACAGCCCCTAAAGTATATCATATGTAACACTTATTTCCTAAAGTATTATTTGTAACACTTAACCCCATCAAACTCAATTTAATTTGTATTTTGAATACTAATACATTCAATTTTTCTTTTTCTTTTTTTTATCTAAAGAAATAACTAAAAGAATAATTAAATTATACAAATAAAAATATCTATTGAAAAATACAATGTTTAAAATTTTAAAAATACTATCTTGTGTTGGGTACATATTTAATAAATAACATGTAATTGTTATTGAAACAAGTAATCAAATATATTCATATCAATAAATTTTAAGAAATCAATACATAACTAATAGTAGTCTTAAGTATTCAAATATATTTGAGTTCATTAATTTTATAAATTATATTTCCATTCATTAATATACAATATATATTACTTTTTATTTTTTTTTTCCAATAATTTAATTTTTTAGTTACTTCTCAATTTTTTAAAAATCCTATAATTATTAGATTGTTATGTTTGTTAGTTTTTAAATTTTAAAATATAAAATAATTGATGTTGAGGGGGTAAGTATTACAAATGATACTTTAATGAAGTACATATGCTATACTTCAAGGGTGCAAAATATATTTAGCCCTTCTTTTTATATTCTTTATTTATTACAAATTGACTTATATTTATCAAATTTTGCCAATTGCCCAAGTGGACTTTGACTAACTATTGAAATACCTACAAAATATATATCATACAATAAAAAATAAATATAATAAACATGTTAAAATTTAATATATCAAAGTCAAAGGATTCATTCAAAGTAGCTCTGGATTAAAGTTTCAACTAAATTACAAACTAGGACAAAAGTCATAATTTTTAAAAATGCTTATGTCGGTTGTATTACATTTGCTAATATAAGTTACTTTTATTTACGTGATGTTCAACAAATTTGACTCAAAAGAAAAAGAGAAAAATTAAACAAGTTTTTTCATTTTTGATTGGGAGAACAATAAAAATTATTTGAAGCCTTTCTTTTGACTTTACCTTGATATATGAAATAACAAAAAAGAAAAAACACAAATTGTTATTTAAAAAAATGTGTTGAAAAACGCACAAAATGCCTCAATGTGTTGAAAAATGCACAAATCACCCAAAATTGTGCTGACTAAATGTGCTGAAAACCGACAAAATCACCCACAAAACAAGTATTGAAGATATCGTAACGTATCAGATATCGTATCTTATCGCAATATCGAGCGATATTTGCCAGCATTTGGTTACAATTTACAAACAATACAGATGCCAACTTACATCGTTTACATAAAAACCGTATCGTATCGTGATAAATATCACAGTATATCACAATATTGACTACACGGGATAAAAATTAGAATTACACGTATCAAGGTGTATATAAATAATCTAAACCACCGACATATAAACTCTGAAAATATATTTTAGGTGATACAATGGGTTTTGGGTAATTAGATTCGGGCTTATCTTAAACATATATACATTATAATTATAATATAAACTTGACTTTCTTCGATTATAGCTCTAAGTGCTCAACTGTACTTCATTTCAATAATATGACACGTGTCATGAATGTAGTCGGTTGTTGCCATACTTATTGACAATAATCTAAATTTCATTGTATTAACTAACATGTGCATACTTTAGGCTCTAGCTTGAGTGCTTTAAATATAGTGAGCTTGAGCTAGTAGACTTTTTTTACATGGACTTCAATTTTGTAAAAAGAAATATTGCCACTTAATATATACATTTAGCGACAACTTTTAATATTATTACAATTTGGCTGATACTAATGCCATCTTTACGTAATTGTACTGTCGTTGACCATACATTTATGTAATTGTACCGTCGTAGATAATACAATCACTGCCAGCGACAATATTATTATCGTAACCGTATTTCTCCGTTGGAGCGAAGTGTGGTACATTTGAACTACTATATGATCATTGTTTTGAGTTCAATTGCGTTTGGATCCATTCCATCTGGCAGTTCTTGGAAGAGGACAAAAATTCGATCAAGGAGTCGTGCGCCGCCAAGGGCGTGTGGGAGAAGTCCAATTTGTGATGGAAGTTCATGACGAATCTATTCTGCCATATCAACGTGAAAGAATACCCCTTCAACGGTTTCAAGAGGCGCCCAACTTTCTACTTAATGGTATGAGCATTAATGTCCTTGGCCGCCACAACCCTTCCAACAACCTCAAATCACGGTTTGACCACCCCTAGAGCCCTAGCCACCGGCATAACCAACAAGCTTTTCTCCTCGACTGTGAGCGATACATTGCGAGCTAACTTCGTTGTGAGTTCCTCCATGATCAGAGTGATGAGATACTCGACGGATGTAAGAAAGGTGATGCAAAACCGTCGCCTTTGTGTTGCCGAGAAGATAGGGTTGGAAAATACGAGTGAGTGGAACCCTAGCCTCCACATAATAAAATGTACAATTAAACAAAAGCAAGAAAGAAAGACGTAAAGGGAAAGTGAGTGAATTCCATATATGTATGAATTTACTTGTAGGATATTTATTAAAAGGGTTATCTGAGTTAGCCCATCACTAACTTACATAATGAGAGGTTGGTCTAAGCACGTTTATGTTTTTGAGTAATATCTTACGGGTCAACAACATAAATCACCCGGTATTATTATAACCTGCACCAAATCTCCCTGTAGGGTTAGACGGTAC
>NW_012193180.1:413510-431478 GCF_000504015.1 Erythranthe guttata
TTTTTTTTTTAGGTATTTGGGCATTATATCTTTTGAATATTAATTTTGGCTCCCCTAAAGTTTTTAAAAATATGTGTTGTAATCAAAAATTTTTTTGTTTCTTCTCCAAAATTTTATATAAAATATATATATATATATATATATATATATATATATATATAAAATAAAATAAAAGGGTTAAAACTTGTATTATTTTAATAAAATTTATGAATATTTACTTATTTTTGAATTTTTTATCAGCGACTCTAAAAAATAATATGCGACGATTCCATGAATCCCCAACATATTAAGTACGATACATTATTAGAATAATTTGGATTAATTTAGATTTTTTATCACGCTTAAAATATGATAAAATTATAGTATATATATCATTTTAATTAAAAGAAAAATCAATATAAACATATTTTTGCAATGTTTTGTGAACCTAAATTTTTTTTCGGGGCGGTGCCCCGAACCCTGAAATTTTAGTTAGCCCCCCCTACGTTTTGATTCTGGTTCCGCCACAGCCCATTAGGGTAGCAGACTCGGACCTGGTGCTCACAAGGAACCAACCCTCATTAGAGTTGAAATTCCCACACTGCGGCTGTCAGGATTCGATCCTAGGTACTTGCTCCAACTTACCACGCCGGAACCTGTTGAGCTATACCCATGCGGACAATATCTTACTAACTAATATAACGAGGGGTTGGTCCAAGTTTTTTTTTTTTTTTTTTTGTTTGTTTTTTTTTTTTTTTTTTAATTTACCATTTTCAAACCCTAATTAGAGTTTATTGGATCCTATTTATTTTTGGTATTATTTATTTATTTATTTATTTATTATTATTATTATTATTATTATTATTATTATTATTATTATTATTATTATTATTATTATTATTATTATTATTATTATTATTATTATTATTATTATTATTATTATTATTATTATTATTATTATTATTATTATTAACTAGTTGTTGAATTGTTTGAATCTATACTTATAAATCCGTTGAATTTTAACAAAAACAAATGAAAACTAATGGCTGGATTTTATTAGATAATATTTTATCTTTTACTAAATCATAGTGACTGGTTAATGATTTTTTTCCACATTCAAAGTACTATTGCGTGAATTTGGACTCAACTTTTTATACTTTTAATTATCAAAATTGATTGTGTCAGATTTTTGAATATCTTACCCAAATCTAATTTATCTTACACTGGAACTCTGTGTTAGCAAAATAAGAAAAAAGTAAAATCCTTACCGTAATATACAATATTAGATTTTATCTGTTTATTTTCCCAACCACCCGACCTACCTAGATTGTATGCAAATGAAAAATCAAAATCCAATCTTTATTATAAATAATAATAATAATATTAATATTAATAACAAAAAGAAAATAAAAATAATAAAAACACTATAAATGGGGAAGGTGAATGAATTTACTAACTACTAATTATTTGGTCAAAGGGGTGGTGGGGAAAGTGTGGATGTGAAGATACTTTACGCGGACAGGTGTATACAATATATTTATATATTATATTATAAAAACAAATACACAAATAAGTATTTGTAAATGCATAAATAATAAATAATAAATAATAGGGCAAATTACGGTCACCCCTAAATTATGGTCAAATTATGAAAATTCCCCTTTTGTTTCGGTCTCAACTATGTATTATCTTATGAAAAAACCCCTCCAGAGGTAAATTTAGGGATGTTAATTCAGGAAAAACTGAATCGAAATTTCGGTACTCTAACATTGCACACCGTTTACCGAATTAAATATATGATTTGGTTCGATAAATATTTTTACATAAATTTAATGTAAAAATATTTAAAAAGAGGGGTGACTGTAATAACCAAACAAGAGGGTTTTTTTCCTCGTAATTTAGTCATACCCCAGGGGTCGCCGTAATTTGCCCTAAATAATAAAGGGTAAATTACAACCACCCCTGAGATATGGTCAAATTACGAAAAACCCCCTCTTGTTTGAATAATTATATGTACACCTCAACTATGAATTTTCTTACACTTCCACCCTTATGGTGTCAAATTCAACATAATCATCTAGATTCCGTGGAATGTGCTCTAGTTTGTACTCGTTTTATGTAAAAATACAGTTTCTGATGCACCATAATCTGATACATACAAGCCAAAAAAACATATCTTATGATCATCTTGCTTCAAAATGTGGAACTCGAATAGGATAAAACTGGTACAAAGATGATAATATTCCATATAATTTAGAATATTTCATTAAATTTGAAAGCGCAAGGCTGAACGTTTAAAAATATTTATATTTGAGGGGTGATTGTAATTACCCAAACAAGAGGGGAATATTCGTAATTTGACCATACCTCAGGATTGGTGGATGTAATTGACCCAATAATAAATAAAAATAAATACACACACGCATTCATGTGCGTGTGAGAGAGAGAGAGAGAGAGAGAGAGAGAGAGAGAGAGAGTGGGAGAGGTTTTGGTTAAAACTGTGTCTGAAAGCAAAAGCGGAAGACAAAGCCAAGCCGGCTAAAAACTCTTTACACAAACCCACTACCTATCAAATAGATTCTTCAATCTTCACTGCACCTTCTCCCAAATTTTTTTATTTTTCTTTCTTATTACACTCTTTCTTGATTTCGATTCATAATCAAGATTGGATTTTTATCGAATTCGAAGCAAGCCCATCATCATATTTTGTGAGTATTGGATTGAGAAACGAAGATGAGAGAGGCTAACTGATTTATTTCGGTGCAAATCTGATTTTATTTTTTTAATTTATTTATTTGATTTCAAGAAAAAAGATTCGATTTTTAGAGTGAGGTAAATGGGGTGTTTTTCTTGCTTTGATTCACGGGAAGAGGAGAAACTGAATCCTCGTAAAGAGAGAGATGATCATAAGGAAATCCATCCGAGTATTCCTTCCAATATATCCAAATTATCATCTGGTTAGTTTATTTATTTTATTATTATTATTGCCAATTTATTTTCTAATTATTTTTATTTTCCAGTGGTTTGATCTGATCTCAGTTCTTTCTGTTTAGTGTGTGGGGTTTTTGATTGGGTTTTCATTTTTCAATCCGATTTATCTATGATTTCATCATTTTTCGACTATTCGACTATGGAATTTGAATTTGATCTCATGGGGGTACGCCTTTTTCGATGCGATTATTGTTTCGATAACTAATTCCACTGGTAGTTGAGTGTTGTTATATATGGATTAAGATTCAATTTTCGGTTTTCGGGTTTTTATTAGCAAATGTAGTTAATTTCTAGCGTAAAATTGAAATATTTTTTATGTGTTGTAATTGGATCTTGATTTTTCGATTTTCGATTTTCGATTTTCGATTTTTCAGGGGGCGACAGGCTAAAATCGAGGAACAATGTGGGGCCGAAAAAGGAAATATCGTTACCAAAGGACTTGCCCGATTCTCAGATTGCTGCTCAAACGTTTACTTTCCGTGAGTTAGCCAATGCTACGAATAATTTTAGGCCAGATTGTTTTTTAGGAGAGGGTGGTTTCGGACGTGTCTACAAAGGACGACTTTCCACTGGCCAGGTAAACAAAATATATTCGTTTAGATATTTTTGTCGGTTCAAATTAGGCGTTTTTTCAGAGCATAGATGTTCACAAAGTAATACGTAAGAAAATAAGAAAGAAGATGTTAGCTTAGGCTGCATTTGGATTACGGGATTTGAAATCCACCACAAATGCTCTAAAAGCAACTAAAAACGAGAGCCGTGAATTTGAAATTCATCGTCAAATGACTCGATCCGACAACCTCAATGGATTTATTATTATGGATTTGAAATCCATCCAACCAAACGAGGCCTTAGAATACTTGATCGATAAATATTTTTACGTGATTCGACAGGCTGTCGCTGTTAAGCAATTGGATAGAAACGGGCTGCAGGGCAATAGAGAATTCCTAGTCGAGGTTCTAATGCTTAGCCTATTGCACCATCCTAACTTGGTGAGTTTGATGGGTTACTGCGCCGACGGGGATCAAAGGCTTCTCGTCTACGAGTTCATGCCGTTGGGTTCTTTAGAAGATCATCTCCATGGTATTAACTATTTTATTTATTTCTTCCGTGATTTTATTTTTATTTAATAGTTAAGGGTAAATTACAACCACCCCTGAGGTATGGTCAAACTACGAAAAACCCCCTCTTGTTTGGGTAATTACAACCACCTCCTCAACTATAAATCTTCTTACACGCCCACCCTTGCGGTTTCCAATTTAGTGGAATCTTCTAGATTATATATAATATTATCACTTTTGTACCTGTTTTATCCCATTTGAGCTCTACATTTTGAAGCAAGATGATCATAAGATGTGTTTTTTGGTTTGTATATATCAAATTTTTGGTGCATCAGAAACTGTATATTTACACAAACAAAACGAGTACAAACTAGAGCACATTTTACGAAATCTAGATGATTATGTTGAATTTCACACCATAAGGGTGGATGTGTAAGAAGATTCATAGTTGAGGGGTGGATGTAATTATCCAAACAAGAGGGGTTTTTTTTTAATTTGACCATACCTCAGGGGTGGTTGTAATTTACCCAATAGTTAAAAAACAACTTCATGTTGGAGATAGTATTGAATATTCCTTTTTTTTTTTTTTTTTTATGATACTCAGATCTTCCACCGGACAAAGAAGCGCTCGATTGGAGCACAAGAATGAAGATAGCTGCAGGTGCAGCGAGAGGGTTGGAGTACCTGCACGACAAGGCGAACCCGCCCGTTATTTATCGGGATTTCAAGTCATCCAACATATTGCTAGGCGAAGAGTTTGCTCCAAAGCTTTCCGATTTCGGACTCGCGAAGCTGGGCCCCACGGGCGACAAGTCGCATGTATCCACTAGGGTTATGGGCACTTACGGCTACTGCGCTCCTGAATATGCGATGACTGGGCAGTTGACCGTCAAGTCCGATGTCTACAGTTTCGGTGTCGTCTTCTTGGAGCTTATTACGGGGCGTAAAGCTATTGACAGCACTCGACCTCAAGGCGAACAAAACCTCGTGGCATGGGTAAAAATCTTGACTTTTTTAACTTTTGATGCTTCATTTGGAAAAAAAATTAGTATTTTCAGTTACGTTTCGTTTGGAATTTTAAATAATCTAATGAAAATCTAAGGCCTCGTTTGGTTTGAGAGATTAGCCATGGTTACCTAATAATTGGGCTTTGTTTGATGTTTGGTAAACCCAATAATTTTTCCCTGAAATATTAGTTTATCGTGGCTTATCATTTGGAATTTTAAGGCCTTGTTTGGTTGCTAGGATATGATTAGCCAAGATAAGATTAAATAAATTAATGAAAACCCGATTGTTTTATTGGAAGCCAAGATAAAATAATATTTTCGGGTCGATCCGGAAAATTATTCGTTTTACCAAACATCAAACATAGTCCAATTATTTAGTTAATGATGGCTAATCTCCCCAACCAAAATGTGGCATTAAAGAATTCCGAACCATGATGACAAATTCGTCGAGTTTGTATGGATGAATTAAATTTACAGTGATCTTCATTTGAAGTCATTTCATCATTTACCGAAATCCAAATTCTTTCATCCAAACGCGACCCTAGAGGAGTCCATTTGGATTTGTATTTAGGGGAAAATTTTCAAAATGACTCTAGATAGGATTTTGAAAAATTTCCGTCCAAATGCAACTTTTTTAAGAATTCGATTCGATACTCACGTGATGATTCATGCATGCATGCATGCAGGCAAGGCCGTTGTTCAACGACCGTAGAAAATTCGCCAAGCTGGCGGACCCGATACTGCAGGGCAAATTTCCGATGCGCGGACTGTACCAAGCATTGGCTGTAGCTTCCATGTGCATCCAAGAACAAGCTGCTGCTCGCCCTTTGATTGGTGATGTTGTAACTGCACTTTCTTACCTGGCAAATCAGTCGTACGATCCGACCAATGGCGGCAGGGGAGAGGAAAGAGGCGGGAAAATATTGAGGAACGAAGAGGGCGGTGGGTCCGGTCGGAAATGGGAGTTTGAAGGATCGGAAAAAGACGATTCTCCGAAAGAAACTGCAAAAATGTTGAACCGTGACTTGGAGAGAGAGAGGGCGGTCGCTGAAGCTAAAATGTGGGGTGAAAATTGGCGGGAAAAAAGACGGCAGAACGCTCAAGGAAGTTTTGACGCCAATAACGGCTAGTTCTGATTTGTTCGGTAGGACAAATTATGGAACGACGTTTTTTTTATTTTATTTATTTAACTTTATTTTGTACTTTTTCCTCCTTATTTTTACACCCATTGATCTTTAGCATTGAGAGTGTATATTAACTGGTATAAGAACGAGGACGACGCTTTGATCTCCCTCTTCGCTTTTTTTTTTTTTTTTTTTTTTTGAGATTAAGAAACCGTTTAGAGTGATGCTTTGGCGCGCAGGGTGTTTGTAAAGTTATGCGAAACCCGGAATAAGTATCTTATTCTGTGGTGTTCAATACATTAGTATGTGTTATGAAATTCCTCGACCACTCTTTTGCTGCCGATTTATAGAATTCTGTGGTATGATCATCTACGGACTTATTCCCTTGCGCGTTAGACCTACACAATTCTGTTCGACAAAATCGCAGGAACAAACGCGTCCAAGTACTGAATACTTGGGAAAAAAGAGAGAGACACTTCATTTTTTTTTATTCAACCCAATCTACCCTTGGAGTAATGCAATTTCATTCTTTATAACAAGATGAAGAAGGTAAAGAAAAAAAAAAAAGAACAACGAAGATACTAAGCTATGTAGAATAGGCACGGAAACGGTGGGACGGGGAAACGGCATATTCCAAAAATGGGGATACGAGATCTTGGAGGAAACGTGTAAATATTAAAATTATAGGGGTATATTTATAAATATGTTATATAAACATACATAAGTTTTTATTTATGTAATTAATGTGCACATCTTTAATTATATAAACAAAATAAAAAAAAAAAAAATTTCCGCTGCGTACATGTGTCCAATCCCCAACAGTGGTATCAGAGTGATAGTTGCACAATTAATTGCCTACGTGTTGACTGCTTACGATTGCATGTGAATCGTTTATTGAATTGATTGAATTGGTGAAATTGGAATTGGGTTGGTTTAATTTTCAGTTAATTATAAAATTGGATTTGATCAATTTTAAAATTGGAATTAGAAAAATTGAATTTTAGTTTGAAAATTGGATTTGACCGATTTTAAAATTGGAATTGGAATTGGATTTAAAATTAAAATTTGATTTGAATTTGAAATTCCAAAATTAGTTTTTGACAACTGCCCGGACCGGACAACTCGGTCAGACCGGTCCAACCGGTTCAGACAGTCGGAATTAAAAAAAAAAAGAAAAAAAGAAAAAAAAGAGGGTAATTGTTTCTTTTTCCATAAATTAAAATTAAATCAAAATTAATTTTTAATTTTTTGAAATTATTTATCAATTAAAGCTCAATCCAAATATTTGATCCATTAATCAATAATGCTCAATAAATTAGTGTTTGATTAATTAATTAATTTAAACGTTAAATTAATTTCATTAATAAAAAACATGTATAATGGTGATTATATTTCAACTTAATGAATTGTACCTTAATCAAGCATTTTCAAAACTAGGTGTGGAAATCAGAATTTTCAAGCATCTTTAGATATGATTTACACCTATGATTTCTCTCCTTATGAGAGGCTTTTTCTCTCTCCATGAGAGGCCCCCAAGAACCTTGTAATCTTCAGAGATCTGCCGTTTTGATTTGCGCTACAGAGATCTGCCATCTTTGTTTGATCGCATGATTTACTGGCTTTAATTTTATATGCTATATTTTTTTGATTGTTTAAAATTAGGGTTTTCCGGTTATTGTTTGTTTGCGGCTCGCCTTTATTCCTTTTTGTATTCTAGCTAACCCTATTTCCCGCTCAACACCATACTCTCTTTTTCAGATTGCAGCCACAAGTCTCGTCTGGCAGACCTGTCACGCTGTGCCCTTCACCGCATCTCCCACTCTCTCCTCGCTATGGAAAACTTGACTGATGCAATGGCTAGGAAAATAAATCTCACTATGGAGGAGGAAGAAGGGGTTACTGCAGATCCAATCGGGTTGGGTATTAGGGTTGCAGAGACACAATATAAACTTCTGGGGAGGGTAGTTTCGGATCGGGAAATTTCCTTTCACTCCATCAAGTTGAACACTCTGAGGCTCCTCGCACCAGTTAAAGGGTGTGAAATTCAGCCCCTTGGACCCAACAAATTCATGATCCGTTTTGATCACGCTCTCGATAAACAACATGCTCTAGAGGGTTGCCCGTGGATTCTAGAGAGACATGCTCTCATTTTTCGAGAACTCAAATCGGATGACATTAGCACAATGATGGAGGTGAACTTCATGAATATTGTAGTCCGCTTGTATCAGATCCCGTTGAACCACAGAACGGTGGAAACGGTGAAACTTGTGGCAGGGAAAATTGGAAACGTGACTCAGGTGATGAATGAGAAACAAATTGAGGTGTCAGAATACATTCGTGTTCGCGTCTCGCTTGATGTTACCCAACGACTGAAACGGGGAACCTACCTCCACATTACGGGAGCGGGTAAGTTTTGGATCGATTTCAAATACGAACGTTTGCCCAATTTTTTCTTCATTTGCGGGTTACTGGGGCATAGTGAGGTAAGATGCCCGGACCGTTATGAGGATGATTTTGTTGATCCTGGGGAGAGCATGCCTTACGGGATATGGATGAAAGCACCTAACTTAAGAGAGAGAGAACCCCACAGGCTTCCATTGCAACCGGTCTCGTCGTCCACGCTCAACCACAACAACCAACAGCCTGCTGTGGGGAGAGGCCTGGGGATTTTTGAATTTACCTCAAAATCGACAGGGAATGGGAACCAAGGCAGGGATATTAGTCCGGCAGTCAGAAATGAGACAACTGATTGGGAACTCGATCTGGTTAATAACCCCATCCGCATATACACGGGCTCTACTCCAGATCAGCTATCAAGGAAGAAAATAATTGTTACGGACAAGAGAAAGAAGAAAGATGATGAGACCCTCGGATCAGGCCAGGCACGCACCGGAAAGAGGCAACACCTAGCACTTCGAGATGAGGACTCGTGTTCAACGGCGAGGACTGCAGAGCAGTCCCGCCGATCATCATGAATTGTTTCTTCTGGAATTGTCGAGGGCTCGGGGTCCCCTTGACAATTCACTCAATCGGAGACATTCTCCGATCTCTTCACCCCAAGTTGGTGTTTCTCTCGGAGACGAAGGCAACATCAACACTGGTTAATAAATTGATGTTGAAATGGAATTTGTTCGGAATATCGGTTGACAGAGTTGGATTATCGGGTGGTTTGGCATTACTTTGGCAAAAGGATATTCAGGTCAAGCTTCTCAGCTATTCGGTGAACCATATTGATGCCGAAATTCAGGATAGTTTGGATTCGGCTAAATGGAGATTTACTGGGATTTACGGCTGTCCGGAAGTTAGCAGGCGGATCAATACTTGGAACTTGTTACGCCATCTCAGTACCCAATACTCGATGCCATGGGTAGTCGGTGGGGATTTCAACGAAATCCTTGATAATTCTGAGAAGAACGGAGGAGGAACCCGCAGCCCGTACCAGATGGCAGCCTTCAGGGAGGCGCTTGATGATTGTTATTTATCGGATTTGGGCTTCAAGGGCCCGCAATTTACATGGACTAACAATAGAGAAGCACCGAATACCGTCTTTAGCCGTATCGATAGGATATGTGGGAATGGTGGTTTGCTAGCTGAGTTTCCCTTAGTGGAAGTTCATCATATGGAGGTTGCAGGCTCTGACCACCTTCCCCTTATGCTAAATATGAATAGGTCGGGGGTCCAATCGAGAAGAAGGGATAAAAAACCATTCCGTTTTGAGGCGATGTGGGTAAGACGAGACGATTGTGAGGATATAATTAAGCAACAGTGGAAGGGGCAATCGAATTCTGATCCGACCGATACCATTTTGAAAAACTCAGAGGGCTGCCGTTTGGCCCTCCAACAATGGAGTAGGTCGGTTTTCAGTCGCCCTAAGAAGCATATTGAAGAATTGCACAAGAAGCTCAGTAAGCTGAAAATGGGCACACAAACGGCATCTACCAAAGCTAGACAAAAAGAGCTGCATGTGGAGTTGGAGCGGAGCTATGGTGATCTTGACACCTATTGGCGGCAGAGGAGCCGAATTCAATGGTTACAGGATGGGGATCGAAACACTAGTTTCTTCCATGCCAAAGCTACTAGCCGAAAACAGAAAAATTGGGTGCACAAGTTAAGGGATTCAGATGGTAATTGGAGGGATGACAAAGGCGATATTGAGAATGTTATATCCAGTTATTTCAAGGCCTTGTTCCAGTCAACAAAACCCGATGAGAGAGTGGTGGATGAAGTTTTAGGGCACATCGAGCACAGGATTACCGACGCGGCTTCTCATCTGCTTTCTCTTCCATTCACTGCTGATGAGGTAACCCGAGCTATTTCCCAAATGTCCCCCACTAAATCCCCTGGCCCAGACGGTCTTCCTGTTTTATTCTATACCAAATACTGGCATATTCTTGGCGCTAGTGTTATTGACTGTGTGCTTGAATTTTTAAATAAGCGCAATTTACCCTCCCCAATGAATTTTACGTTTATTGTTTTATTCCCGAAAGTTGCTAAACCGGAAAGAATGACTGAGTATCGCCCTATTAGTCTTTGCAATGTTATTTATAAATTTGGCTCTAAAGTCATTGCAAATCGAGTTAAAATGGTGTTGAGCAATATTATATCTCCTACCCAATCTGCTTTTGTGCCGCATCGTTTAATAACTGATAATGTTTTGGTTGCTTACGAGATTAACCATTTCATTAAAACTAACTCTAGAAAACGATCGAAATTTATGGCTATGAAATTAGATATTAGTAAAGCTTACGATCGAATTGAGTGGTTTTTCTTGGAAAAGATTTTGGGCAAAATTGGTTTCCCTGGTTGTTTGGTCGAATTGATTATGTTGTGTGTTTCATCGGTATCTTATTCCTTTCTGTTTAATGGATCTCAGTGTGGCTCGATAACCCCATCTCGTGGTCTTCGGCAAGGCGATCCCCTCTCCCCATATTTGTTCATCTTATGTACAGAGGCTCTCATTGCTATGATTAGAAGGGCGACGGAGGATGGAAGCTTACAGGGATTTCGAGTGGCCCCCACTGCCCCGGTGGTTTCGAGCCTTTGCTTCGCCGACGATACTTTGATATTTTGTAGGGCATCGGAAGCAAATGCACGTGTTATACAACGTATCCTCACGCTATATGCTCAAGCCTCGGGTCAGATTATTAATGCGGATAAATCTACTGTCTCGTGCTGCCCTTCTACGACCTTGGCTGAGAAGGAGTCGATTCATGCTATCTTGGGCTTCCAGATTGTGGACCAACACGAGAGATATCTTGGGCTTCCGATGTCGATGGGCAAATCACGCAAGGAAATCTTTGGGTATCTTCGAGATCGGGTTTGGGCACGGATAAGGGGGTGGAGGACGAAACAATTGTCCAAAGCCGGGAAAGAGATTCTCATTAAATCAACTCTCCAAGCCATCCCGTCATATGTTATGTCGTGCTTCGCCCTTCCAACTGGCCTGCTCAATGAGATTGAATCCATGATTCGCCGATTTTGGTGGGGTAGTGGAGACGGAAAACCATTAGCTTGGAGGGCTTGGGAGTCTTTATGCTTGCCGAAGGAAGTTGGAGGAATGGGCTTCCGAAATCTTAAGGCCTTTAATCTCGCCATGCTTGCCAAACAAGCTTGGCGTATTCTCACGAAGCCCGATCTTCTTCTCTCGAGGATTTTGCAAGCCCGGTACTTCCCTCATGGCGGGTTTTGGAATGCTACGAAGGGTCACCGTCCATCTTCTACGTGGTGTGGCATTCTCATGGCGCGTCATCATCTTCGGGAGGGCTCCAGAATCCGAATTGGTGATGGCAGTAGCACCTCCATATGGTCAGATAACTGGCTAGTGGGCGATGGTCGGCAACGGATTCTCACACCGCGACCAGCTAACACTGCCTTCCCAGACTCGGTGGCAGATCTCGTTGATCATAACACCGGCCTTTGGGATCTAACCATTATAGATAGAAATTTTTGGCCGATCGACCGATATCGCATTTTGTCGGTTCCTATTGGCGGGCCCTCAACCAACGACCGACTGATTTGGTCACTCTCGGAATCCGGTCAGTTTACCGTTCGGTCTTGCTATCACCATATTATGAAGCGGAACGGCAAGCGGGAACATTCTCCAGCCTCTAATGATGGTGAACCGAGTGGCACGTCTAACCGAAACTGGAAAATGATTTGGAATCTCGCTATTCCCCCCAAAATTCGGAATTTTCTATGGAGGGCTTGTGCTGATATCTTACCTAGTAAGCTCGAGCTCTTTAGACGCACTATCGTTCCAGATCCTTTTTGTGTATTTTGTGGAAAAATGGTGGAATCCTCGGTGCATGCTATTTATGGTTGCTCTAAAATTAAGTGGATATGGGATAAAGAACCGTTTCAGATTACTGATGTGGAGGAGAGTGCACCCTTTTGGAGCTGGATTGAAGTTCTTAAACAAAAACTTCCCGACGAAATGTTTCGCCTGGCGGTGGTTGTGGCCTGGAAGCTATGGGAAAGGAGGAATAAGAAACTACATGGGGAGGAATCCCTCGATCTGGATCAAACCGTGAACTGGTGCAGTGGGTTTCTTCGCTCCTATTTAGATGCCCAGTTTCGCCAAATGAAGATTCCTATGGCGGAATTACCGAACACGTGGCAGCCTCCTCCGGTTGGTACAACTAAAATCAACGTCGATGCTGCCTTCCCCGCTGGTGAAGATTACTACGTTGTATCTCTCGTTGCTCGGGACTCAGATGGTAGGTGTATCTGGTGGAAAGTGAGAAAAATTCAAGGGCGTGTCCGACCCCCCGAAGGAGAAGCTCAAGCGGTTCTTCAAGCTCTCTCTACTGCTCGCGGTTTTAATTGGGATTCTATAATAGTAGAGGGAGATTGTTGGCAGGTGATGGAGAGCTTACGGACAGAGAAACAATCACTCAAATCATTTGGAGCAATCTTGGATGGTTGTCTTTATCTATCTAATTCCTTTTCTTGTTGTTCTTTTAGTTTTATCAAAAGACGTGGCAATTGTTTAGCTCACGATCTTGCTACTATTCCTGTTTCTGTTTGTTTGGAAGGTCCTTCTCTTCCACCCCATTTGGCCTGTAGTGCCCAATAAAATCTGCGGTTTTACTCTCAAAAAAAAAAAAGAATTGTACCTTAATCTTATTTGATTGATTTATGTTGATTAAGGTCCTTTAATTATTTTGAAACGAATCCTCATAATTAATTATTGTAATTCATTATAATTTAGGTCGAATGTTCCTCTTAGGCCAATATGCGTTTTCATAAACCTTTAGAGAAATAGTTGTAGGAATCCAATCAACTTGTCCAATAATTTTAATGAGATAACAACAAAACAATAATAAATCCCTCATTCTTAATTCATTAAGAATCATTTCAAGCTACAAAGAAAAACCAATCTGTTGAATTTTTCTTTCCTTCTACCGACGGTTAAATTATGTGCAGCCCCTTGCAATAGTGCAGTAAGCCGTGTTAGCGGGGGGTGCTATTGTAGGGTAAGCTGTAATTTAATTTTATAGGAAGGGTTTATGCTAGATTAATGTGGTCGGCTAGATTAACTAGGGGCTGCATTAGGTTAGTACAATTAGTTATATGAGCATCTTTGATTGGTAGGTTAGACTTGACACACAAAAATTTTGAATTCGCGAGATTAACTTAGATCATTATCAAGTGTGAGGTAAATAAATCTGTAGGGTCATATAGTGATATGATTGATGGAGATCTACCTTTGGACAAATGTAATCGGGCTAGATTAACCACGGGTTACATTTGCCTATTGGACCTAAAGCCTATTAAAAGAAAAATAAGTTTTCTCATTCGTCCATTAGAGGGTAGTGGAATTCGATAAAATTTAGTGGGAACACAATTAATGATAAAATTCCAATCTTTAATTGTAATAATTAATAATGAATTATCTTTTATAAGTCTATTTCATGTTTTTCAATATAAATGCTAAGAATCCCTTATCGTTAATTCTCGACACCCACAAAACTTAGTGGCAACAATTACCTTGATTGACTCAATTAACATTCTTTTGGTGATTTTGCTCCAAGAGCAATTGTGCAGACTCAAATAAATACCCTGACCAAACTTCGTGATAACTTGACTCATTAGAAGACCACCACTTCTTAGAAGTGGATGAAGAGTGTCCATTATGACCAAATACTATATGATATCATCTAGTCACCCGAGATAGCAAGGAACTATGAGAATCATCTTAATGTTGTTGACATATAGGCTCACCTCAAGATCGTGTGTGGTGAGAGCATTATGGCAATGAGGTTTGTGACGATCAAAGAGTTGATGTCTCTTAGGCTACGCGAAAGGACTCCGGTCCATGAGCATGGTTTTAAGATGACTCGCTCCCAAAGAAGTTGCGTGACCACAATGTTGTTCTCCCACCAGAGTCCTCGGTTAATCTCATGCTTCCATCACTAACTACCTCTTATGAAACATTCATAGTTAATTTCAACAAGAATATGGTTGAGTCTCCTTTGGAAGGAGTTGGTTAACATGTTGAAATACGAGTCGGTTATAAAGGAAGAAAAGTATGTTTTGCCTTCGAGACCTTCTATATCTTTTACTAGAATAGTTCAAAGTGGAAGAACCGGGTAAAAGGAAAATAGTTTTCAGTCGAGCAAACAATACATTATGGGTGAACCGAGTATTCGCAAGGATAAGGGAAACAAGCATATAAGTGATGCTTGCTTCCAATGTGGAAAAACAGACCCTTAGGCTTTGTAAATTGCATGGAGTGTCTTGATCAGAAACGTTCTGAGAAATATGTGTTTTTCGTTTAACATGAACTCAACATAGAAGATAACCCAACACAACTTTGGCACACTAGAGTATGACATATTTCTTTAAGACAAATGAATGAGTTTGCACGTGAGAGATTGTTCACGTTGGATGATATGAACTCACCGCGCGCTTGTGAATCTTTTTTGAAAAGAAAAATGTCGAAATTACCATTTAAGGGACAAATGGAGCATGCTGAAGGTCTCCTGGATTTGATCCATGCAGACGTGTGTGGTCCACTAAGTGTTAGTGCGAGGGGTGTTTTTAACTACTTCGTAACCTTTACCGACGATTACTCAAGGTATGGTTACGTATACTTGATGAAGTACAAATTTGAAATCTATAAAATGTTCAAAGATTTTAGAAACGAAGTAGAAAAGCAACTCAGACGAAGTATCAAGAAACTACGATCCGATCGTAGTGGAAAATACTTAAATGGTGAGTTTATCGACTATCTCAAAGAGAACGCGATTCACTAAGTTACCGGCGTACTTATAGGGTCATTCACTCCATACTGCTGCGTATTTGTTTGATAGGGTTAACACGAAAGCAGTTAGTTCCACACCATATGAATGTTGGCATTCTCGATAATGCACTTACATGAAGTGGTTAGTGGGAGACGAGTTGAATAGTCGATCCAAGTTATGCCATTTCGAGGGATATCTCAAAAATGTTTTAGATACTTATTCTATTATCCCTTGAAAAAAAAGTGTTTGTCTCAGGGAATGCCACCTTCTTAAAGAAGAAGTTTCTATGCGATAGAATATGTGTATGGTAGAACTCGAAGAAATTCGAGAACCATGAATTGAAGTTCCAACACCATAAACAGAGCAAAAGCCAATCAAAATCAAATCACCCATTAATATACCTTCTCAACCATCTATGTGGAGATTCGGAAGGATCCGTAGAGAACTCAATAGGCTAACCTTCATCGAAGGTAGTCAAAATGAATTTGACGAGGGATGTGATCCAAGAACCTTCAATGATATTTAATGCAATGAGGGACACTGACTTAAAACCATGAAATTCGAAATGAATTCCATATACTCCAACAAGGTATGGACCTTGATGGATCCACCCAAGGGAATCTTTCCTGTTGGATGCAAGTTGATCTATAATCTTTAAGTTGAAATAGATGGAAATATATCGATCTACAAAGCTAGATACGTGAAAATGAGTTATACTCTAAGAAAAGTTGTTGTCTGTGAGATAATTTTTTACGAAACACTATGCTGTAATTCCATTAGAATTTTGCTAGCTGTTGACTAACAATATCATTCTCATCAATTGCCATAGTTTACTCAATTTGACCAAATTAAAGTACATTCGAAGTATCGGTAATTAATTACTGGAAAATCATATTACCATAGTTTTGTAACATCAGATTACATTCAAAGTACCGTAATTAAACCCAAAGGTGAGAGATGTTGACCATAGGTATTCTTCATCTATAAATTCAAGAGAAATACCAAAGATTGTCATATATCAAAGTTCAAATATATATAAATACAACCATGTACTGTATTATTATGGGTAATAAACAACTAATACAATCATTCATCCTTTTAACTATCCTTGTCCAATCAATGGCAACATCTGAAAAAAATTGGAATTGTTGGCCTGAAGGACATGTCATTGTATATATTACCAATGAGCTTCCTCCGTACTCTCCGCCCCTGTATGTGCGCTGCCAATCAAAGGATGATGATCTAGGAAATCGAACACTTACAAAAAATCAAGAATTCAAATTTAGATTTTGTCCTAATTTCAGAACCTTGTTTTTTTGTCATGCTTGGTGGAATGGAAAAAGTTTATCTTTTGATGTATACAGGTGGAAATGGTGTCGCGAGTGCGACTGGAGAGTACATAGTGATGGTATATATCAGGTACAGGACTATATCAATTTCGTAAAAATATATGATTGGTAATATTGGAGAGATAATTAAAATATAATGTAGTCGATGTGGTTCTGCACAATCAAGGTTATGAGCTTAACATCTTTATGATTTGGAAGATTGTAACTTTTAGAATTCAATAAACATTTTAAATAAATAAAAGATCTCTACATTTATGATTATTTATACATATACTTCATGAGCAGTTAGTTTCTTCATTCATCATCTATCAATTTCTTTATTTTCTTGGTGCATTTTTTTTATTTCTTCTTTCATCTTAGTATGTAGTTTTTCAAAACGGGTGTATGCACAAGTTGTGGATCGAATTTTCATATTAATCAATAAAATTAATATATGATTTTAATGTAACGTGTATATTTTTGTTACTAGTCTTTTGAGGATGTAATCAAGGGCAGAGGCATGGCAAGAAAAAACCCGATCCGCTAGCCATCCATGAGTATCCGATCTGTTTAAATCCGATATAAAATTATTAGGGTTTAGTAATGATCTTAGTAAAAGAAATAGGGAAAAAAACCCAAAAAGTCCTAGTTAATGATTCTTACATCCAAAAAACTCCAAAAATCATTATTTTACTAACAAGTCCCAAAATAAATTTATTCATACACATTTATCCAAAAAATCATTTTTCAATTTAAATGGATTACCCTATATATAATTCATAATTAAATGTTATATTTGACTAGTACTTGTCCAGTGCATTGTACAGTAGCGTATTGAAGAAAAAAAATACAAGTAAACAAATGATAATAAAAAATAATATAAACAAAATTAATAAAAGTCATGTTCAAAATCAATGCAATAGAAAAACTAAAGTATAAAAATTCCACTAATTACAATCAAAATGTATATATCTATTTAAGAACTTAAATTTAATTTACATTTGTCTATATACTGGGCAGAAAAAAAATCAACATACTATTATTTGTGACGTTAAACTTTTATCAATAGACGTCGATTCTACAAAACGTAACATGTAATATATATGAAGATAGTGTTTTGATAACTTTAGGAGCATAAAATAACATATATTAATGCCAATATCGCATAAGACAGAGCCCGGCCCAGGCTAGATCTCGACAAATTTCTCTGTTCTTTTTTTTTTTTTTCTTTTT
>NW_012193180.1:431578-535838 GCF_000504015.1 Erythranthe guttata
TAAGAAAACACGCTCTCCCAAAAATAATTAGAGAAAACTCCTTTAGCTAATATCCTACCCGAATATTATTTTAATAATTCTCAAACCACCCTTATTAATATTAAATCTCTTCAAAACCCTAATCCATTTCTATTTGCCGTTCTCTCTTCTTCTTTTCTCGTCTTCTCTCTTCTTATCTTCTCTATTCTCTCTTCTCTTCTAGACTGAAATTCGGAAGAAAAGCAAGACGTCGACCGATGGTGGTGGTGGTGGAGGAGAATGTTTGTCACCGCCTCCTGCCACCGCATGAAGGGGGGTATTGGATCTGTACGTAGTTCGCGGCGGTGGTTTCCACCGACGACGTTGAAGATGATGACTGGCGCTCGTCGTTGAAGGCACAGTGGGTTGACGGCTAAGAGGATGAGGCATGAGAAAATCACTGTTGCAATTGATGTTGGTGAATGTATTTGCTTTTTTTTTTTTATTTATTTATTTATTATTTTTTGATGTTGGTTCTGACAAATAACTTGAATGGTTTCGGTTTTTTTTTTGTGGACATTGAAATGCTAATTTGTGTTTTTTTGTATGAATTATTTAATTTATGTATTTTATTCTTGTTAGGGATTTGTTGAATAGTGTATTGTGGTAGCGGTGTGGGTACGATGGAGAGGCAGATTTAGGGTTTTCTGGTTGATTGGGCGGATAACGGCGCGTGTAGAGAATTTCGCGCAGGCTGAAACCTTAATCGACTATGTACATATGCAAAATCGATTAAGCTAATCGACTATGTTCTGGTAGTCGATTAAGGTTGATCGACTCCAATTTTTTTTACTTTTTTGGATTTTTCGTTTATTTTTTCCAATTGTATAAATCAATTATAATGTTTGTATATTTTTTGTTTTTGTAATATATAGTTGATTTTGCATTTTTTCGTAGTTGTGATTTGTTATTTTTAGTAGGAGATTCTTAATCGACTATGCTCTGGTAGTCGATTAAAGTTGATCGATTCCAATTTTCCTTTTTTTTTTTGTTTATTGATTCTAATTGTATAAATCAATTATAATGTTCTTATATTTTTTGTTTTTTTGTAAAATATAGTTGATTTTGCTTTTTTTGCAGTTTTCATTTGTTATTTTTAGGAGCAGACTTTTGATCGACTATGCTTCATCATAGTTGAATAATATACAGATATAGACAAAAAAAATTAAAAAACAAAAAAAAAAGATTTAAAGAATTTCCTTAATCGATTATGCTTATTAAGGCTAATCGACTATGCTCCATAGTCGATTAAGAGAACCGGTACAGATAAAAAGTAAAAAAAAATGAAAAACGGAAAAAAAAAAATTGCTGAGCACGTGCCATAGTGATGATGTGGCGGGCGGGGCAAAGCTAGAAAACATAATAGCTCAAAATGGATGTGGGCTTTTCTCAAATGGAGAGAAATATGTTGGACCTCTCTCCATTAAAAAAACTAATGAGGGGTTTTCCTCAAAGAGCCATATATATATATATATATATCTCTTAAAAAATAAGCCCATTAATGGTACTTATTTATAAAGAGATCCACACAATAAACTATTTTACAAAAAAGTCCACACATGGTCCAGATTTTTATAAATGACTAAAAGAGCCCCTCATACTTTAATATGCTCCAATTTCATCCTTTAATTTAATCTAACCTCAATTTGACCCCAAATTTCGCAAATTATTCAGTTTTGACCCAAAATACATTTTTATGGACAATTTCATCCGTCACCGCTGGTCTCCGGTGTTGACATTTTTTTTTTTCCGCTACCGTTCCGACGTTGACTTTTTTGATTTTTTTTTTCTTTCTTTCTTTCTTTGTGTAACATCTTTTTTTCTTCCGTTTAAACATCAATATTGCTTTGATTGACAGTAATATTAACTATATTACTGTTAAACACAGTAAAATTAACCATCCCACAGTTTAACACAGTAATATTGCTATATTCATCTCTAGCACAGTAATATTAACACAACAAAACTCATTATTATTGTGTAATAGAGTAATATTAATATGTTGACCGTTCAACAAATATAAACATAATAATGAGACAAAAGAATTAATATTATTGTGAGTGACAGTAATATTCCTATAACAAAAGTAATATTACCGTCAACCATAATAATATTACAATAATTGACAGTAATATTATTACGTTACTCAGTGAATTAGTCAAACAAAACAAAAAAACTCAAACAAAATAATAATATTGATGTGGTTGACAATATTATTACAACCACAATAATATTATTGTGTTTACAGTAATATTACAATAATAGACAGTAACATTATTACGTTACTCCGTGAATAAGTCAAACAAAACATAAAACCCAAAAAAATAAATAATAATATTGATGTGGTTGACAGTAATATTATTGTGTTTACAGTTATTTTACTGTCAACGACAGTAATATAATTACGTTGACTTGTCAACAAATCAAACATAATTAAAAAAAATAACAAAAAAGAAAATAATAATATTACGTTTCTCTTTTTAAAACCGGTTCAAACGGTTAGAACCGCGGTTCTAACCGTCGGTTCTCGGTTCCGAAAACGAGGAACCGGAACCGAACCGGTTCTTTCGGTTCCGGTTCTAACCGAACCGGTGGTCATGTCTAGGTCCAGCCCCTTTTCCTTTATTAGTGATAGGTTTAGTTTTTCTCTTATTCCAAATTTACCCACCCTACTATTCACTACCCACTACTTTAATGACTTCTTAATTTTTAATTATAATTTTCGTTTATTTATATATTTATCTTTTATAAAAAATATTCTTTATTTAATTTTTTTTTTCAGTTGTCGGGTTTTCAAATCAACTATAATATTTTCGAAAACAACTATAAAATTTCCGAAAACAACTACAATATTTCTTGAACGACTAAAATTTTGTTTTTATTTTCCCCATTTTTGGCTATTTTGTTCATAATCAACTATAAAATTTACCGAAAACAAGTATTTTTTTTTTCGTTTTTTCTCCGAATCAACTTTAAGAAAACTATAAAACAACCACAAATTTCAATAGAAGGCTTACCAATTAAGATCAACTAAAAATTAAAGAAATCAACTAGAAAAAAATTGAAATCACCTATGAAAATATCGAAAACAACTAAAAAATCTAGTTTAATGAAATCAACTACAAATTATAAAAAAACAACTGTAAAATTAGTAAAAACAACTACAAAATGTCGAAAACAACTAGAAAGAAAATACTCAAATTCCGAATACTACTATAAAATTATTTCTTCTCAATTGTCATGGCAGAGATACCATTAATTCCCACAACTCCCATTCTTTGTCATCGCAAAACCTACTATACATTCTAACAAAACTCCTACACAAAAACATCCAATATTTTCTTGTTGTTACATTTCGTCTTGTTGGTGCTAGCTAGGTCAACATTGACAATACCCTACACAGACACACACAATTAAATCAAATAAATGACAATAATCAAAATTTTACCGAAATCAACTGAAATAATTAATCCCAACAGACTGAAAACTTGTAGAGGAGATCAATTATAGCGATTTGGATTAAATTTTGACGGGGTTAAGAAAAAAATAATTAAATTGAAAAAAATCAAAAACCTAGATATCAACACAATTACTCGTTATTCATCTAGGGTATCAGGCACCCATTGTTGACCTAATACCCACGACCAGATTAAACACACCACACACACTAGTTTGTAGAAAAAAATATAGAAAATGCAGAAAAGAAAATAAGTCAGAGAAGAATTGTTACACGAAATGAAAATTATGAAGAACTTGATAACATAAATGGCTGTCAAAGGATTAATATACGGCGGCCCATGACTATCCACATATTTTGGAGGAGCGGCGGCGGATGGCTCTGCCGGAGGTAATGGAGAAGAGTTTGTGGTTGGGGGAGAAGCATGGCGGAAAAGGTTGCTGAAGATGAATTGGAGATTTGGACAAGAAAATCTAGGTTTAATGGTAACATAAGGACAATATAGGTATAATACTTCATTGATGTGTAAAAGTTAATTTAAATTATTAAAATAGGGTCTCATTAATAATGGAAAAGGGCCTAGATCCACCTTAGTATACTCAAATGTATTAAGGGGTTTTCACTAATTATCCCATATTAATGTGCATCCAACCCATTTTCTAATATTAGTCAGACCCCCACTTCGTAACTTAAATCCATTTTAAATTGCTGAGTAATATGGTTGCCCACTTCCACTCCTCTCTTCCACCACTGACCAACACTGGTTTTACAGATTTGAGTGTTGCCTCAATTGCTGCTTCCGGGCCCATTTTATTGGTCAATCTAGAAAACAGTGGAACAAATTATTTGCTAAAAGAAGAAATGAAGGAATTATCGAATGAAAGTGAAGCTTACTTTGGGGAGAGAGGGTGAAGGGGACAAGCTCAAAGGATTTGCTTCATTTTTGTTTTCATTCAAATTGATAATTTTTTTTTTCCATTTCGAGTTTTTCAGTTCTTAATTGTGGTAGATTTGTATTGTTTTGGAGGATATTTTTTGTTAAATATAGTAGAACATATGTTCGTTTCTTGAAATTATGTTGGTTTTATTTACAAAAAAATATAGTTGTTTTCATTATTACAGTAATTGGTTTCATTAATCAACAAATTTTGTAGTTGATTTTGATAATTTGTACTTGTTTTAACTGAAAAATAGTTGTTTTAACTAAAAAATTATAGTTGTGTGGGTGTTATTCACTAGATATAGTTGTTTATAGAAATATCATTGTTTTAATTGAAAAAAATATAATCGTGTTGGTGCTTTTCTACATAACTGTAGTTGTTTAATTGAAGAATTAATCATGCTAGCATAATATTGTTTTCAAAATAACAATTATTTATACTACATATATTTATAACATGACAAGAAAAGTTATATCAAAACAATGTTTAAACATGTCTCGAACATTTAGAAAAGGTAAATGTACATAACAAATGTCAAGAGCATTGAACGAAATCCATTGCAAGGGTTACAATGATCATGCGATGTTAGTGTTCACTTTTTTCGTCGTATTGTAGTGGTGTGGTGTTACGCCTAACCAGCCACAAAGCTAGAAGAGTGTGTAGTTGGGCATATATTTTATTAAGAAAAACAAATCTATACATATTCGTTATATAGGATTACATTGTGATACTGTTAGGATTTGAACAACCAGATTAAACAAAATACGATAGAAGACACGAGATTTATGTGGTTCACCGAAGTTGGGCTACGTCCACAGGCTGCTGCAGATTTTTTTATAGGGGGAACAAGGACAGTGTTTACAAACACTCACACTCTCTTACAACTCACAACTCACAATACCGCTCAATTCCAGTAGGAACTCTGAAAATTACACTCTCATTTTTCTACCTAACACTAGAATAGATTATTGCTCTTGCTGTAGCTAGTTGTTCTTGTGTGCTCTTGTTGACTTGATGATTTCTGAATGAATCCCGAATGGAGAGGGTGTCCCCTAGGACTCTACAAATCTACTTGAAGGGTCATTCAAAGCTTGAAACTTGCTCTTGGAAACTTGACCATCAAATGGTGTTTCACCTTCACAACAATTCCTCTGTTCAAAGGTTCAATGCATCTAACAATCTCCCACTTAAAGATATATTTCAATTTGCCTTTACAATTTTGCAGCAGCCAATCCCGGTCATGCTATCCTCGAAGGCCTACAGAAGTTAAGCATAACTTCAATTTATCAATGGTTACCGCCTTTGTTAGCATATCCGCTAGATTCCTACTTCCTTGAATTTTCTCGAGTTTTAGCACTTCATCTTCGAGCAAGGACCTAATGAAGTGATAACGAAGTCCGATATGCTTTGTTCGGGAATGAAAAGCTGAGTTCTTAGCTAAATGTGTCACACTTTGGCTATAGCTATGCAAGAAACTCCTTTTGCATTCAATACCCAATTCTGAAAGTAAACCTTGAAGCCATATCAACTCTTTACTGGCTTCTGTTACGGCAACATACTCCGCCTCCATAGTTGATAAGGCGATAATCTTTTGCAGCTGCAACATCCAAGTAACAGCAGTTGAGCCCACCGTGAACACGTAACCAGTTGTGCTCCTTCAATGATCAACTTCACCTGCAAAATCAACATCTACGTACCCATGTAATCTAAGATCTCCTTTACCAAAGTATAAGCACTTGTTCATAGTGCCACGTAGATACCTCAAGATCCACTTTACAGCTTCCCAATGGTCTTTGCCCGGGTTTGACATAAACCGGCTAACAGCTCCCACAGCATGGCCAATGTCTGGTCTCGTACAAACCATCGCGTACATTAAACTTCCAATAGCCGAAGCATATGGTGTTAGAATAGGTGACCGAAGAGCCAACTAATTGTTGTGTTTTCTCACGCTACTCGTAAATAATCTATTCCGTAATTATGATAAAACCCCCCTTTGGCATTCTATATCTTTGTCCCTTGCATAAGCATAGATTGTCCTTGCAGTTATATTTAATTACTGTAAATAGATCTAGTAGAATCGTGAGATTATTCATTTAAGTATAGTAACTGTTAAACATCGTTCCTAGTCAACGGGTTACGCCACTAATGAGGATATCGGCCTTTCCCATTCGAGACTAGCACTTAGTGTATGTGTATTGCGTCTCATCAGTCAACGGTGTTGTGACATCGGCATACATAAGTGGGTGCTCATAAGTTGATGAGTTCACAGAACTCCCTCAATGTAGAGATCTCTAAGTGGTTCCCAATAATCGAGTAGGGGTTTCTATGATATAGTTGTGCACCATTAATCCTTAAGACCCAGACATCACCGTGACTTCACTAGAGGACCAGCTGTATCGTGACCTGTCCCTGAGTTCCACCGAGGACCGCCCCAAGGGCCAGTGTTCGTGCAGTCCGAAATCTAGTGGGAGGTCTGTGCATTGTAGTAGGAGATTCGATCGCTTGAGTAGTCATGGATATCCTGTGTGTTCTTGCGATTTATAATCCATGAAGTCTGTGGCCACAACTGAAAGTGTCGTGATTAGAGAAATGTGTTTCTCTAAGTCAAACACGAACGGATTATGTAATCAAGAACGTCCACACAGTTATTAAACTCATAAAGAGGTCTCAACGAACCAATGCCTCTTGTTCAATCGGGATATATGTATCGAAGGGATCGTACTGTACGTTAACTATATCACATGGTTCTTGCAGGCACTTCATTTGTATCTGGGGAATCACGACGCGTAGTTGCTAGACGTCAATTTTGATTCGTTGGGTAGTTAAGTTGAAACTAGATTCAACTGAATTGTAACTCTAGGGACGAGTTTAAACCACAATGGGTTGTGGGCCCACGGCTAACTTACACCTGAACCATCGAGGGTCACACTGCTCGTGTACTTGAGATCCTTAATGCAACGAGCTAAGATTAATTAGTTAATCTTAGTGTAATTGGAAGTCGATGTGATTGAGTCCAACATTCGTAATTGTTAATTACGGATGAGAATAAGTAGAGGAAAAGAATCCAACGGAAATTTAGTGAACTTTCTATATTGGGATGTTTTCCGATTTGGCAAGTCCTAAATTAGGGTTTCCAATTTGGGAAATTGGTAAATTGCAAAGTGGTACTCGTATCGACGAGAATTTGTGCTCGTTGTCAAAATATAATTGTTATATTTTTACGAGCATTCGTTTGCTAGAAACGAGCCGAGAAAGAGAGTGGACTTAAGCTGTTGGGCCTAGCCAACTTAAGACCTGTTAGGGTTTTCATAATGAGCATATAAAAAGGATTTATATGTTTTGAACGACAACACACAAAAAACAAAACGATATAACACAAGCTAGAAAACCTAGCTTCTTTCCCCACGGCCGTCCACCTTGCAGCCGAAATCCTACCTCCACCACTAGCCGCCGTGCCGCCGCCAGTCGCCGCCGCATCGGCATCTTCCTTTTCCCTTCGTTCTTCTTCGTACTTAGCCTATCACGTATCTAGAGCTGCGTGGATAGTGGATTGAATATATAAGGTGAAACCTAAGAGAAGGAAGATTATTATGCCGCCAACGCCGCCACCAGGGTTTTCCTCACGCGCCCCCACGCGCCGCCACAAGCCGGTGATGCGAGAAAGCAATTCTGAAAAACTGCTCTCGAATTTTCTGCGCAATCCATCGAGAAAATTCTCCATAAATCAACCGGTGATCGGATGGACGTGAAATTGTGACAAAAGCTTCATGACTCATAAATCTACGATATTCCAGAAGGAATTGTCCTTCAAGTAAATAACCATGGAGATATTTAAGTCGGAGCAGGGCTGTAATTTCAGATCAGCAAACAGGTTGGATCAGTAGGAGTGGGAAAAGCTAGCCATCTTCTCGAGTCTTCGTTCGATTCACGCTTCAAGGGTAACATATCGTTTTCCATAATTAATATACATGCATTTATTAATTTATATTAATTGAGATTAATATATGTTAATTTATTATTGAATCACATGAATCTATATGTTCGATTATGTGTTTATGTGAATCGTTCGTTGAGCATGTTTATATGTGAATAGTTTATTGAATTGATTGAATTTGTGAAATTGGAATTGGGTTGGTTTAATTTTAATTTGATTTTAAAATTGGATTAGACCGATTTTAAAATTGGAATTAGAAAATTGGATTTGATTTTAAAATTGGATTTGATCGATTTTAAAATTGGTATTAGGAAATTGGATTTAAAATTAAAATTGGATTTGAGTTTTAAATTCCAAAATGATTTTCTAAAAACTATCCGGGCCGGACAGCTCGGTCATGCCGGTCCAACCGGCTCGACCGGGTCTAACCGGTTTAGATAGCCGAAAATAAATAAATAAATAATTCTTTTTCCAGAAATTAAAATTAAATCAAAATTGATTTTTAATTTTTTGAAATTATTTATCAATTAAAGCCCAATCCAAATATTCGATCCATTAGTCAATAATGTTCAATAAATGAGTGTTTGATTAATTAATTAATTTAAGCGTTAAATTAATTTCATTAATAGAACACATGTATAATAGTGATTATACTTCAACTTAATTAATTGTACATTAATCTTATTTGATTGATTTATGTTGATTAATGTCCTTTAATTATTTTGAAACAAATTCTCATAATTAATTATTGTAATTAATTATAGTTTAGGTCGAATGTTCCTCTTAGGACAATATGCGTTTCCATATACCTTTAGAGAACATAGTTGTAGGAATCCAATCGACATGTCCAATAATTTTGATGAGATAACAACAAAACAATAATAAATCCCTTATTCTTAATTTATTAAGAATTATTTCAAGCTATAAAGAAAAATCAATCTGTTGAATTTTTCTTTCCTTCTACCAACGGTTAAATTATGTGTAGCCCCTTGCAATAGTGCAATAAGCCGTGTTAGCGGGGAGTGCTATAGTAGGGTAAGCTGTAATTTAATTGACATAACGATGAAGGTAGCGATAGAAAGGGTTATGCTAGATTAACGTGGTCGGCTAGATTAACTAGGGGCTGCATTAGTTTGATATAATTAGTTCTATGAGCATCTTTGATTGGTAGGTTAGACTTGACACACGAAGATTTTGAATTTGCGAGATTAACTTAGGTCATTATCAAGTGTGAGGAAAATATATCTTTAGGGTCATATAACTATATGATTGATGGAGATCTACCTTTGAACAAATGTAATCGGGCTAGATTAACTACGGGTTACATTTGCCTATTGGACCTAAAGCCCATTAAAAGAAAAAATAAGTTTTCTCGTTTGTCTGCTAAAGGGTAGTGGAATTCGATAAAATTTTGTGGGAGTACAATTAAATGATAAAAGTCCAAATCTTTAATTGCAATCATTAATAACAAATTATCTTTTATAAGTCTACTTAAAGCTTTTCAGTATAAATGCTAAGAATCCCTTATCGTCAATTCTCGACACCAATAAAACTTAATGGCAACAATTACCTTGATTGGCTCAATAAATATTCGTTTGGTGCTTTTGCTCAAAGAGCAATTGTGCATACTCAAATATACCCTAACCAAACTTCATGATAACTCGACTCACTAGGAGACCGGCCACCACTTATTAGAAGAGGAAAAGGGGTGTCCGTTTTGACGAAGTGTTATATGGTAGCACCTAGTCGCCCAAGTTAGCGATGAATTATGAGAATGACCTTTATGTTGTTGATGTTGGGGATCGTGCATGTATACGCAGCGGAATTTAAAAATTTTGGATCGAACTAATTTCGATTACATGCATAAACTAATCACATAGTCAACGTACCTTAACGCTTCCGCCATACATATGGTAATTATCGATTTAATTGAAAATTACGTAAAACCGAAAATCACGGAACATGCTTATACTTCATTTCACAAAATCGAAACATGTAATCACGTATTACTCATGCTCGCAAATTAATAATCATACAAACATGTTCGAATCGAATTACGAAAGTTCCGATTTAATTACCTCTTGTAGCGTGCGATTTCGACGAATCGAAATCCTAGAACGAGTCACGTACAAGCTGCTAATTACCAATCCACGGGGCTGCAATTCACGGCTGGAACAAGCTGATCCAGCAAGCAACGAACGGCGACGAATGGCAGCAGCAGCGGCGGCGCGTGGCAGCAGCAGCGACGGCGCGTGAGCGGCGGTGCGGCGCGTGCGGCGGTGCGTGGATTCGTCGGGGCAGCAGCTCCTCTCCAATTAGGTTTCACCTCGTATTTTCGACCCACTCGAACTACAGCACTAGATGTAAACGAGAGGAGAAAATCGGCGGTGGTCGGCGGTGGCGTGCCGGTGGAGCAACGGCCGAAGAGGGGAGCGGCTAGGGCTTGAGCGGCTAGGGTTTGGTGCTGAAAATCTGATCTCAAACTCTTGTTTGAGGTCTATTTATACCTAGGGTTTTCAACCCTAGCGGGCTTAAGTCATTGGGCTTGACCCACTGATGCATTAAGCCCATTCCCTCGTCAGCCTCGTTTCTAATAAACGATCGTCCACAAAATTATAACAAAATTATATTTGTGACGAGCTCAAAGTCCTCGTCGATACGAGTGCCTCTTCGAAATTTCCAATTTCCAAAATTGGAAACTTCCACTTCAGTGGACTTGCTAAATCGAGAAACTTCACAATTTAGAAAGTTCACTAAATTCCGCATCTCTCTCTTTCTCTACGTTTATTCCGATTCGCAATCCACAATTACGAATCTTGGATTCAATCATATCGACATCCAATCGTTCAAAGATTAACACATTAATCTATGCTTGTTGTTATCAAGGATCTATATTACACGAGAAGTGTGACCCTCAATGGTTCATGTGTATGCTAGCCGTGGGCTCACAACTCTTTGTGATTCGAACAACACATTGTTCTTATACGAACTCCTCCCAAGAGTCCCGATTAGAGTAAAACTCATTTTACCTAATCCCGATCAAATCGGTGCCCAACGAATCAAGATTGGCGTCTAGCAACTACGCATCATGATTCCCTAGATACAAGTGAAGTGCCTGCAAGAACCTTATGATATAGTTAGCGTACAGTACGATCCCTTCGTAGCACATGTCCCGATTGAACTAGAGGCATTGGTTCACCGAGACCTCTTATAAAGTTCAATAACCGTGCGAACGTTCTAGGTATTATAAATCCGTTCGTGTGCGACTTAGGGAAACACATTTCCCTAATCACCCCACTACCAACTCTGGCCAGAGATTCCATGGATTATAAACCGTCAGAACACACAGGACATCCATGACTACTCAAGCGCTCGAATCCCCTACTACAATGCACAGACTTCACACTAGATTTCGGATTGCACGAACGTTGGCCCTTGGAGCGGTCCGCGGTGGGACTCAGGGACAGGTCACGATACAATCGGTCCTCTAGTGAAGTCACGGTGATGTCTGGGTCTTAAGGACTAATGGTGTACAACTATATCTTAGAAACCTATTACTCGATGAATGAGAACCACTTATAGATTTCTAGGGCGAGGGAGTTCAGTGAACTCATCCAGTATGAGCACCCACTCAAGTATGTCGATGTCACAACACCGAGGACTGATGAGACGCAGTACACATACACTAAGTGCTAGTCTCAAAAGGGAAAGGCCGGTATCCTCATTATTGGCGTAACCCATCGACTAGGAACAAGGTTTAACAGTTACATTACATTGTTGAGTTATCTCACGATTCTACTAGATCAACTCACAGTAATAGAGTAACTCGTTAGGACTATATCTATGCTGCTTGCATGGGATAACAGATATAGAATGCCAAATAAGATATTTTATTATTACGAACGAAAAACGATTGTTTTATTACAAGGAAAAGAGAAAGACCACAACCACAAGTTGGCTTGCCGGTCACCTACTCTAACAATCTCCCACTTGACCTAAAGCCAACTACTCATAAATCTAAGTCCCATCGACTCTCGATGTTTCTCGTGGACTGATCCTGACAATGGCTTGGTGAAGGGATCTGCAATATTGTCCTCCGAGGTGACTCTGTCTAGCTTGACTTCACCTCTCTCTATGATCTCTCGGATCACATGGTATTTTCTCAACACGTGCTTCGACTTCTGATTAGCTCTTGGTTCCTTAGCTTGCGCTACGGCTCCGTTGTTATCGCAGTACAGCCGTACTGGATCGCTAGCGTTCGGAAATACACCCAACTCTTGGATGAATTTCCTAATCCATGACCCTTCCTTTGAAGCATCTGATGCTGCAATATATTCAGCCTCGGTGGTGGAATCAGCCGTCGTGCCTTGTTTGGAACTCTTCCAACACACGGCACCTCCGTTGACTTTGAATATATACCCCGAGTTTGACTTTGAGTCATCCACGTCCGATTGAAAACTAGAATCCGTGAAGCCTTCTAATTTCAACTCGGTATCCCCATAGACCAAAAACAAATCTCGAGTTCTTCGCAAGTACTTGAGAATGTCCTTCACAGCCTTCCAATGGGCTGGGCCGGGGTCGGACTGATATCTGCTTGTGACGCTCACATCATACGCAATATCAGGTCGTGTACATAGCATGCCATACATTATGCTTCCTATAGCGGATGCATAAGGTGTCCTTTTCATCTCCTCGATTTCCACTTGCGTTTGTGGACGCATGGATTTCGAGAGACGAACCCCGTGGGACATTGGCAAGAATCCCTTCTTGGATTCTTCCATGCTAAACCGTTTAAGAACGGTGTCTATGTACATGGATTGGGACAAGCCAAGCAATCTCCTCGATCTATCTCTATAGATCCGTATTCCCAATACGTAGGATGCTTCTCCCAAATCCTTCATCGAGAAACGTGTGGATAACCATACTTTAGTCGACTGCAACATCCCTACATCATTCCCAATGAGTAGTATGTCATCAACATAAAGTACAAGGAAAGTCACTGCACTCCCACTAACCTTCTTGTAGACACAAGGTTCCTCCGGGTTTTTCACAAATTCAAACTCTTTGATAGTTGTGTCGAACCTTTTGTTCCAACTACGGGATGCTTGTTTCAATCCATAAATGGATCGCTGGAGTTTGCAAACCTTTTGCTCATCTCCAGAAGATATGAAGCCTTCCGGCTGCGCCATGTAAATTTCTTCCTCAATGTCCCCATTAAGGAAAGCGGTCTTCACATCCATTTGCCATATCTCGTAGTCATACCACGCAGAAATGGCCAGCAAAATCCTAATGGACTTAAGCATAGCAACTGGAGAGAAGGTTTCCTCATAGTCAACTCCTTGCTTTTGAGTATAACCCTTCGCTACCAATCTAGCCTTGTAGGTCGATACCTTTCCATCTACTCCAATTTTCTTCTTATAGATCCACTTGCAGCCTATGGGAACGATTCCCTCGGGTGGATCTACCAAGGTCCATACCTTGTTGGAGTACATAGAGTCCATTTCGGATTTCATGGCATTAAGCCAATGTCCCTTGTCTGTATCCGATACAGCTTCGTTGAAAGTTCTAGGATCACATCCTTGGTCAACTTCATCAACGAGGAATAACCTATCGGGCGCTCTCCGAACTCTTTCGGATCTACGCAGCGACGGTTCAGGAGGTATGTTAGTGGTTTGTTGAATTGGTTCATTATCTGATTGTTGTGCTTGAACTTCAGATTGTGGTTCTCGAACTTCTTCGAGATCAACTACACTGCCCTTTCTATCCGATAGAAATTCCTTCTCAAGGAACACGGCATTTCTCGAGACGAACACCTTTGCCTCGGAAACATAGTAGAATTCGTATCCCATGGAATCATCGGGATACCCCACAAAATAGCATAGGTCGGATTTTGTATCCAACTTATCTCCCACTAGCCGCTTCACGTAAGCGGGACAACCCCATATCCTAATATGTTTAAACGTGGGTTTCTTGGAGTGCCAAAGTTCATAAGGTGTGGAGTTAACTGCTTTGGTATTAACCCTATTCAGCAAATACACGGCAGTTAGGAGTGCATGACCCCACAGGTATGCCGGTAGCTCGGTGAACCCCATCATAGATCGAACCATGTCTAACAGTGTTCGATTCCGACGTTCGGAAACTCCATTAAGTTGAGGAGTTCCAGGAGGAGTCCATTGAGACAGAATCCCATTCTCTTTAAGATAGTCTATAAACTCAGTACTCAAGTATTCGCCACCACGATCGGATCGTAGTTTCTTAATACGTCTACCAAGTTGGTTTTCTACTTGGTGTCTAAAATCTTTGAACTTTTCAAAAGTTTCAGACTTATACTTCATTAGGTACACGAAACCATACCTAGAATAATCATCGGTAAAGGTAACGAAGTAGTTAAAACCACCCCTAGCACTAACGCTTAGTGGACCACACACGTCTGAATGAATCAAATCCAAAAGACCCTCGGCCCGCTCCATCTTCCCTTTGAAGGGAGTCTTGGTCATTTTTCCTTTAAGGCAGGATACACAAGTTTGAAGTGATTTAACGTCCTCCAAGGAGAACATTCCTTCACTAACAAACTTGTTCATCCTTCTCAAGGAAATGTGACCTAGTCGAGCGTGCCAAAGTTGTGCGGGGTTATGACTTATATCTTTTCGTTTTGCTGATATAATGTTAATAGGTATTTCACTTGGATTCAGTTCATATAAGTTGTTTATAAGTTGTCCCTTACAAATCATATTTTGTTCCTTTTGTATAATGCAAATCGAATTTCCAAAAACCAAAGTAAAACCTTCATTATCCAAAACAGGAATAGAAATAAGGTTTCGAATAAGTGACGGAACAAATAAACAATTGTTCAAAACAATGGAAAAACTAGAATCCAAAACAGAAAGATAAATTGTCCCAATGGCTTCAGCAGCAACTCTTGCTCCGTTGCCCATTCTTAGGTAGGTCTCACCCACATTAAGCTTCCTACTTCTTGTCATGAGCTGCAAATCATTACAAAGATGTGAGCCACAACCAGTATCCAATACCCAAGCAGAAGATTTAACGGACAAATTAACTTCAACTAAATACGTACCCTTTTCAGAACGTTTCTGATCGAGGTAAGCCTTGCAGTTGCGTCGCCAATGGCCCTTCTTTCCACAATGATGGCAGGCGTCATCAACTTGCTTGGTGACCTTGTCATTCTTCACTCCGCTCGACTCGCCCTTCTCAAGTTTCTTGCTCGGGCCGAAACTCCTTTCTTTCCTTTTCTTCTGGAAAGAACCTTTCTTTGCAGAAGGAGCAACTAGGAGAACAGATTTCTCCTTCTTGATCGTGGACTCATAGCTGACCAACATGTTCAACAACTCATCCAATGGTGGATCGAGCTTGTTCATGTTGAAGTTCACTATGAACGATTCATAAGAACTAGGAAGGGACAGTAGGATCAAATCCACCGAGAGCTCGGCCGGGAGGGTGACATCAAGGTTCACCAGCTTCTCAAGGAGAGTGATCATCTTGAGACCGTGTTCGTGGACCGAAGCCCCTTCACGCAGCCTCATGGTGATCAACTCCTTGGTAGCTGAGTACCTCGATGCCCTAGTATTCTCACTGTACATGCTTTCAAGATGGTGCTTTATATCATAAGCATGCACGTGAGACTCATACTTCCTCGCGAGCTCTGGCACCATGGATGCTAGCATGTAGCACCTCGCATGGAGGTCGTCCTTCTTCCATGCCTCGAAAGTGGCAGTCTCGTCAGCAGTAGCAGTCGCAGGAAGAGCAGCGGGGGGACGTTCATTGAGCACATAGAGACGCTCCTCGACTTGGAGCACAAGTTTCAGATTGCGAAGCCAATCCAAATAGTTTGGACCGGTGAGTTTGTTTTGGTCGAGGATTGAGGAAAGGGGATGTTTGGACATTGTTGCTGAGAAAATTTTAAGAAGACAATAATTAGAGTTTAGTTCGTAATAATCGTTACAATTAAAATTTTGGACTTTTATGTTTTAATTGTTCTCCCACTAATTTTATCGAATTCCACCACCCTCTAGCAGACAATCGAGAAAACTTATTTTTCTTTAATGGGCTTTAGGTCCAATAGCGCTAATGTAACCCGTAGTTAATCTATCCCGATTACATAAGCCTAAAGGTAGAGTACTATCAATCACATCACTATGTGACCCTAAAGATCGATTTACCTCACACTTGATAATGACCTAAGTTAATCTAGCGAATATCAAAATCTTCGTGTGTCAAGTCTAGCCTACCAATATGAGATGTCATGGATCCAACTATATCAAACTAATGCAATCCCTAGTTAATCTAGCCGACCACATTAATCCAACATAATTTTATCTATGACCGTATCTCCATCTAATGTCAATTAAATTACAGCTTATCCCACAATAGCACTCCCCGCTAACACGGCTTACTGCACTATTATGAGAGGCTACACATAATTTAATTGTTGGTAGAAGGAAAGAAAAATTCAACAATTTGGTTTTTCTTTAAAGCTTGATAATTATTCTTGATTAAGAATGAGGGATTTTATTTTTAAATCTTATTAGCTCATCGGAAGTTTTAGGTTATGATCGTTTGTGATTCCTACAACTATGTTCTCTAGGTATGTGGAAACGCATATTGATCCTAAGAGAGACATACGATCATCATCGTACTTAATCACAATTATTCATCTCATGAATTAATTAATAAATACGATTAATTGCAAATATAATTAACGGACTTCTTTCATTCATAAATCATTCAAATAAGAATGAAGTCCATTAATTGTTTGCCATCTAATTTGTGTTCCATTAATTAAACTAATTTAACGATTAAATTAAATAATTAATCCAACACTATTCTTTGAATTCAAATTAAATTAATGGATCAATTATCTAATTGGGTTTAATTGATAAATAATTTCAAAAATTAAAAATCAATTAATTTTTAATATTAATCTCAGAAAATCAATAAAAGAAATATATATATATATATATATTATTTTTTTTTTTTTTGTTGTCGCTGACCGGACCGGTCGGACCGGTTCGACCGGGCCGGTTCGGTCAGCTGAAAAAACAGCAGCAAAAATCGAATTTTTCCAAAATTAAAAATTTTATATTTTCTGAAATATTCAAAATATTAATTAATATTAAACCACCCAATTTGATAACACCAAAAATTCAACAATTCAACAAATCGAAGCATGCTTTCGAAAACGATAAACACGTTGACAAATAAACGATTAACCCGTGGCTCTGATACCACTGTTGGGGATCGTGCATGTATACGCAGCGGAATTTAAAAATTTTGGATCGAACTAATTTCGATTACATGCATAAACTAATCACATAGTCAACGTACCTTAACGCTTCCGCCATACATATGGTAATTATCGATTTAATTGAAAATTACGTAAAACCGAAAATCACGGAACATGCTTATACTTCATTTCACAAAATCGAAACATGTAATCACGTATTACTCATGCTCGCAAATTAATAATCATACAAACATGTTCGAATCGAATTACGAAAGTTCCGATTTAATTACCTCTTGTAGCGTGCGATTTCGACGAATCGAAATCCTAGAACGGTCACGTACAAGCTGCTAATTACCAATCCACGGGGCTGCAATTCACGGCTGGAACAAGCTGATCCAGCAAGCAACGAACGGCGACGAATGGCAGCAGCAGCGGCGGCGGCGCGTGAGCGGCGGTGCGACGCGTGCGGCGGTGCGTGGATTCGTCGGGGCAGCAGCTCCTCTCCAATTAGGTTTCACCTCGTATTTTCGACCCACTCGAACTACAGCACTAGATGTAAACGAGTTAGATAACAACAAGAATAAAACGAAGGAAACGAGAGAAGAAAACCGGTGGTTTTCCGGCGGTGGTCGGCGGTGGCGCGCCGGTGGAGCAACGGCCGAAGAGGGGAGCGGCTAGGGCTTGAGCGGCTAGGGTTTGGTGCTGAAAATCTGATCTCAAACTCTTGTTTGAGGTCTATTTATACCTAGGGTTTTCAACCCTAGCGGGCTTAAGTCATTGGGCTTGACCCACTGATGCATTAAACCCATTCCCTCGTCGGTCTCGTTTCTAATAAACGATCGTTCACAAAATTATAACAAAATTATTTTTGTGACGAGCTCAAAGCCCTCGTCGATACGAGTGCCTCTTAGAAATTTCCAATTTCCAAAATTGGAAACTTCCACTTCAGTGGACTTGCTAAATCGGGAAACTTCACAATTTAGAAAGTTCACTAAATTCCGCATCTCTCTCTTTCTCTACGTTTATTCCGATTCGCAATCCACAATTACGAATCTTGTATTCAATCATATCGACATCCAATCGTTCAAAGATTAACACATTAATCTATGCTTGTTGTTATCAAGGATCTATATTACACGAGAAGTGTGACCCTCAATGGTTCAGGTGTATGCTAGCCGTGGGCTCACAACTCTTTGTGATTCGAACAACACATTGTTCTTATACGAACTCCTCCCAAGAGTCCCGATTAGAGTAAAACTCATTTTACCTAATCCCGATCATATTGGTGCCCAACGAATCAAGATTGGCGTCTAGCAACTACGCATCATGATTCCCTAGATACAAGTGAAGTGCCTGCAAGAACCTTATGATATAGTTAGCGTACAGTACGATCCCTTCGTAGCACATGTCCCGATTGAACTAGAGGCATTGGTTCACCGAGACCTCTTATAAAGTTCAATAACCGTGCGAACGTTCTAGGTATTATAAATCCGTTCGTGTGCGACTTAGGGAAACACATTTCCCTAATCACCCCACTACCAACTCTGGCCAGAGATTCCATGGATTATAAACCGTCAGAACACACAGGACATCCATGACTACTCAAGCGCTCGAATCCCCTACTACAATGCACAGACTTCACACTAGATTTCGGATTGCACGAACGTTGGCCCTTGGAGCGGTCCGCGGTGGGACTCAGGGACAGGTCACGATACAATCGGTCCTCTAGTGAAGTCACGGTGATGTCTGGGTCTTAAGGACTAATGGTGTACAACTATATCTTAGAAACCTATTACTCGATGAATGAGAACCACTTATAGATTTCTAGGGCGAGGGAGTTCAGTGAACTCATCCAGTATGAGCACCCACTCAAGTATGTCGATGTCACAACACCGAGGACTGATGAGACGCAGTACACATACACTAAGTGCTAGTCTCAAAAGGGAAAGGCCGGTATCCTCATTATTGGCGTAACCCATCGACTAGGAACAAGGTTTAACAGTTACATTACATTGCTGAGTTATCTCACGATTCTACTAGATCAACTCACAGTAATAGAGTAACTCGTTAGGACTATATCTATGCTGCTTGCATGGGATAACAGATATAGAATGCCAAATAAGATATTTTATTATTACGAACGAAAAACGATTGTTTTATTACAAGGAAAAGAGAAAGACCACAACCACAAGTTGGCTTGCCGGTCACCTACTCTAACAGTTGACACAAAGTCTCACCTCGAGATCGTGTGTGGTAAGAACATTATGACAATGAGGTTTGTGATGACTAAGGAGTTGATGTCTCTTAGGCTACGCGAAAGGACTCCGGTCCATGAGCATAGTTTAAGATGACTCGCTCCCAAAGAAGTTGCGTGACCACAATGCCGTTCTCCCACCAGAGTTCTCGGTGAATCTCATGCTTCCATCACTAACTACCTCTTATGAAACGTTCATAATTAATTTCAATGATAATATGGTTGAATCTTTTTTTTAAAGAGTTGGTCAACATGTTGAAATACGAGTCAGTTATAAAGGAAGAAACATTTATTTTGCCGTCGGCAACTTCTATATCTTTTTCTAAGAATAGTTCAAAGTGGAAGAAGAGGGTAAAAGGAAAATAGTTTCCAGTCGAGCAAAAAAATAGACTAGGGGTAAATCGCGTATTCGCAAGGCTAAGGAAAACAAGCATATAAGTGATGCTTGCTTCCAATGTGGAAAGACAGACCATTGGGCTGTGTAAACTGTACGGAGTGTCTCGATCGGAAACGTTCTGAGAATGATGCGTTTTTCGTTTAACCTGAACTCAATATAGATGATAACCCAACACAACTTTGGCACGTTAGATTATGAAATATTTCTTTAAGACAAATGAATGAGTTTGCATGTGAGGGATTGTTCACGATTGGATGATATTAACTCACTGTGGGCTTGTAAATTTTGTTCAAATGGAGCGTGTTGAAGGTCTCTTGGATTTGATCTATACAGACATGTGTGGTCCACTATGTGTCAGTGCCACAGGTGGTTTTAACTACTTCGTAACCTTTATCGACGATTACACAAGGTATGGTTACGTATACTTGATGAAGTACAAATTTGAAATGTATGAAATGTTTAGAGATTTCAAAAACGAAGTAGAAAAGCAACTAATACGAAGTATTAAGAAACTACGATCCTATCGTAGTGGAAAATACTTAAATGATGAGTTTATCGACTATCTCAAAGAGAACGTGATTCACTAAGTTACCGGCTTACTTATAGGGTCATGCACTTCATACCGCCGCGTATTTGCTGAATAGGGTTAACACCAAAGCAGTTATTTCCACACCATATGAACTTTGGCATTCCCGATAATCCACTTACATGAAGTGGCTAGTGGGAGACGAGTTGAATAGTCGATCCAACTTATGCCATTTCGTGGGGTATCAAAAAATTGTTTTAGATACTTGTTCTACTATCCCTTGAAACAAAAGTGTTTGTCTCGGGGAATGTCACCTTCTTAAAGAAGAAATTTATGTGATAGAATAGGTGTATGGTAGAACTCGAAGAAATTCGAGAACCACGAATTGAAGTTCCAACACCATAAATAGAACAAGAGCCAATCAAAATCAAATCACCCATTAATGTACCTTCTCAACCATCTATGTGTAGATTCGAAAGGATCCATAGAGAACTCAATACGCTAACCCTCATCGAAGATAGTCAAAATGAATTTGACAAGGGATGTGATCCAAGAACCTTCAATGAGGCTGTATTTGATGCAGTAAGGGACATTGGCTTAACGCCATGAAATCCAAAATGGATTCCATGTAGTCCAACAAGGTATCGACCTTGATGGATCCACCTAAAGGAATTTTTCGCATAGGATGCAAGTGGATCTACATTCTTGAAGTTGGAATAGATGGAAAGGTATCAACCTATAAAGCTAGGTACGTGAAAATGAGTTATACTCTAAGACAAGTTGTTGTTTGTGAGATAACTTTTCACGAAACACTATGCTATAATTCCATTAGGATTTTAATAGCCATTTCTGCGTAGTATGACTACGAGATATGGAAAATGGATATGAAGATCACCTTCCTCAATGGCGAGATTGAGGAAATCAGAGTGGCAGCCGAAAGGCTTTATCTTCTGGAAATTAGCAAAAAGGTTTGCAAAATTCCAGCGATCCATTTATGGATTGAACCTAGAATCCCATAAATTAGAATGTTCGATTCGACACAAAATCAAGCAATTAATTTAGTAACGAATTTGAAAGATCCTTAAGTTTATAAGAAGGTTAGTGGGAGTGCCATTATGTTTCCGAGTGTTTTGTGATGACAGCATTCTACACATTTGGAATGTTATAGGAATGTTGCCTTCAACTAAAACACGATTGTCCTAATATTTGTCAACACATGAATTTGGGATAAACTTCCTACGTATTAGAGGATGCGTATTTATAGAGATAAATAGAAGAGGTCGCTTAGTTATGCCAATTCATATTATAGATATGATATAATGTATGCAGTGAACGTCGCTGTAGATATCAGTCTAACCCCAACCAAGTTAGTTGGATAACTATGAAACAAATTCTTAAATACTTGCGAAGTAGTAAGGACTTGTTCATATATAGTCTATGGGGATTCCGACTTGAAAATAAAGTCGTTCGACGACTTTAGTGTTTCAATCGGAAGTGGACAACTCAAAAAGGACGTCAGGATTTATATTTATGCTTATTAACGAGGTGTCTTATGAGTTCCAAGTGAAACATAACGACGGATTCCACCTCCGAAGCTTAATATATTGCGGCATTATATGACGCGAATGTAGCAGTTTGGATTCGAAATTACATTCAAATGTTGTATGTATGATTTCAATAGGTCTCATCAGAAATCCAAGCATATACTGAATCGTGATTATCTCATTAGTAAGATAATTAATAGGGGCGAACTTTAGTTCGAGAGAGTTGCCTCGGTAGACAACATATTAGATCCCTGAACATAGCCTTTACCCATACCAGTCCATGAGAAACATCGAGAGTCGATGGGACTTAGGTAATGAGTAGGTTGCTTTAGGTCAAGTGGGAGATTGTTAGAGTAGGTGACCGATGAGCCAACTAATTGTTGTGTTTTCTCTTGCTACTCGTAAATAATCTATTTTGTAATTATGATAAAACCCCCTTTGGCATTCTATATCTTTGTCCCTTGCATAAGCATAGATATAGTCATTTTGCAGTTATTTAATTACTGTAAATAGATCTAGTAGAATTGTGAGATTATTTAATTAAGTATAGTAACTGTTAAACATCGTTCCTAGTCAACGGGTTACGCCACTAATGAGGATATCGGCCTTTCCCATTCGAGACTAGCACTTAGTGTATGTGTATTGCGTCTCATTAGTCAACGATGTTGTCACATCGGCATACATAAGTGGGTGCTCATAACTTGATGAGTTCACTGAACTCCCTCAATTTAAAGATCTCTAAGTGGTTCCCAATAATCGAGTAGGGGTTTCTATGATATAGTTGTACACCATTAATCCTTAAGGCCCAGACATTACCGTGATTTCACTAGAGGACCAGCTGTATCGTGACATGTCCCTGAGTTCCACCGAGGACCGCCCCAAGGGCCAGTGTTCGTGCAGTCCGAAATCTAGTGGGAGGTCTATGCATTGTAGTAGGAGATTCGATCGCATGAGTAGTCATGGATATCCTGTGTGTTCTTGCGATTTATAATCCATGAAGTCTATGGCCAGAGCTGAAAGTGTCGTGATTAGAGAAATGTGTTTCTCTAAGTCAAACACGAATTGTAACTGACGCGTAGTTGCTAGACGCCAATCTTGATTCGTTGGGTAGTTAAGTTGAAACTAGATTCAACTGAATTGTAACTCTATGGACGAATTTAAACCACAATGGGTTGTGGGCCCACGGTTAGCTTACACCTGAACCATCGAGGGTCACACTGCTCGTGTACTTGAGATCCTTAATGCAACGAGCTAAGATTAATTAGTTAATCTTAGTGTAATTGGAAGTCAATGTGATTGAGTCCAACATTCGTAATTGTTAATTACGGATGAGAATAAGTAGAGGAAAAGAATCCGACGGAAATTTAGTGAACTTTCTATATTGGGATGTTTTCCGATTTGGCAAGTCCTAAATTAGGGTTTCAAATTTGGGAAATTGGTAAATTGCAAAGTGGTACTCGTATCGACGAGAATTTGTGCTCGTTGTCAAAATATAATTGTTATATTTTTACGAGCATTCGTTTTCTAGAAACGAGCCGAGAAAGAGAGTGGACTTAAGCTGTTGGGCCTGCCCAACTTAAGGCCTGTTAGGGTTTTCACAAGGAGCATATAAATAATATTTATGTCTTGAACAACAACACAAAAAGAAAACGATATAACACAAGCTAGAAACCCTAGCTTCTTTCCTCACGGCCGTCCACCTTGCAGCCGAAATCCTACCTCCACCACTAGCCGCTGCGCCGCCGCCAGTCGCCGCCGCACCGGCATCTTCCTTTTCCCTTCGTTCTTCTCCGTTGTACTTAGCCTATCACGTATCTAGTGCTGCGTGGATAGTTGATTGAATATACGAGGTGAAACCTATGAGAAGGAAGATTATTATGCCGCCAACGCCGCCACCAGCGTTTTCCTTACGCGCCCCCACATGCCGCCACAAGCCGGTGCTGCGAGAAGGCAATTCCAAAAAACTGCTCTCGGATTTTCTGTGCAGTCCAGCGAGAAAATTCTCCATAAATCAACCGGTGATCGGATGGATGTGAAATTGTGAGAGAAGCTTCATGACTCATAAATCTACAATCATCTAGAATGAATTGGCCTTCGAGTAAATAACCATGGAGATATGTAAGTCGGAGCTGAGCTGTAATTTCAGATCAGCAAACAGGTTGGATGAGTAGGAGTGGGAAGAGCAGCTAGCCATCTTCTCGAGTCTTCGTTCGATTCACGCTTCAAGGGTCACATATTGTTTTCCGTAATTAATATACATGCATTTATTAATTTATATTAATTGAGATTAATGTATGTTAATTGATTATTGAATCACATGAATCTATATGTTCGATTATGTGTTTATGTGAATTGTTCGTTGAGCATGTTTATTATTTGTTATAATTTCGCGAGCATGCTATGATGATTTGATTTATGTTATTTAAATTAATTATATATGTGCGCATGTTTGTCGGTGATTGGAAGCGAAAAGGTACGCAATTAATTGTAATTTATTGTGCACGTGCTTGTTTATATAAATTAGTTTATATAAATAAAATAATTTTTTTGTTTTCCGCTGCGTACACGTGCCTGATCCCCAACATATGGAACTTCAGACATAAGTCTCTCTCTTCATCCGTTTGAGGTGATTGATCCTTTGATAAACGAAAGTGGCCGGCTAAAGGTGTGCTTACCGTCTTGGTGCTGCTCACGTTGAACCTTTCCAAAACCCGTTTGATATACTTTTCTTGAGATAACTGCAAAATCCCAGTTTGTTTATCTCGATTTATCTGCAACCGAAGAATCTTCTTAGTTGGGCCCAAATCTTTCATGTCAAACTCTTTTCACAAGTTCAACTTTAACTGTTTGATCTCGTTCGGAGCTAGCTACTAACATTTCGTCGACATAGAGTAGCAAAATGCGATATCCAAACTGATCCTCACCATAGCTAAGAAAGGTACATTTCTTGGATTTTGGATCAAGCTTATTTCTGCCTTGATGACTAATATGTACATATGTTGTGCAACCAAAAACTTTAAGATGTGATAATTTAACATCGTTGCCCCTCCATACTTCTTATGGAATTTGATACTCCAAAGGAACCGAGGGACCCCGGTTGATCAAGTAAGCTGCCGTATTGACCGCTTCAGCCCAAAAATTCTTCGGTAGGCCTGACTGCATCCTCATACTTCTGGCCCTTCTCGTCAACGTCCGGTTAATACATTCAGCCACGCCGTTTTGTTGAGGTGTTCTTGGAACAATTCTCTCCATTCGAATCCCATGCTCATTTCAAAATCTCTTGAATGAGCTATCTTCGTATTCACCACCATTATCGGTTCTTAGCCTTCTGATCTTAAGGCCGGTCTCGTTTTCAACCAACGCTTTCCACTTCTCGAAAGCACTAAACACCTCAGATTTGTGTTTCATAAAATAAACCCATACCTTTCGAGAATGGTCATCAATGAACGTTACAAAATAGTGTTTTTCATCGTTGGATGAAATGGTTGTTGGTCCCCAAACATCGGAATGGACGCGCTCCAGTTTCTCCTTCTTCGGGATTCTGTAGCTTTCTCGAAACTAACTCTCTTCTGTTTACCGAGAATACAATCCTCACACATATCGATGGTTATGGACTGTAAAGCTTGTAGCTTTCCCTTTGAGTGAATGATCTCCATTCCCTTTTCACTCATATGGCCAAGTCTCTGGTGCCATATATTTCCTTTCGAGTTGCTATCGGCAACGACTATTGAACACCAACTTGTCGCGGTTAAGTAAAGATTACCAATCTTCGTTCCTCGTGCAATTGTCATGGCGCCTTTAGAAATCTTCCAATCGTTACCATGAAAAATTATGGTATATCCTTCACTTGCTAATCGACCCACCGAGATTAAATTTCTTCTGAGATAAGGGATGTCCCTCACATTTTTCAGCTTCAAATAAGCCCATTTAAATTAATCTTCCCCGTGCGTTTTCTGATAATGTCGCAAGGTTGGTCATCGCCGAGGAATACCTTTCCAAGATTTTCAGATTTGTATCTTTTAAATAACTCCTTCTGAGAAGTCGCATGAAATGATGCTCCATAATCTAGTACCCAAGACTTTTCATTTTTCTCCAAGGTGCAAATTAAAGCATCAACATGTACTGATGTCGATGCAACCTTAGCTTCAGTCTTCATTTCATGATTCTTTGAAGCATTTTTGCACTGATTCTTGAAGTGCCCTGTCTTGCCACAATTCCAACTCTCAATGGTTTTAGTGTTTCTGGAATTTCTCGATTTCGATCTCCCATTTCTTGATGTTCCTCACTGAACTGATCTTCCGCGATCGTTCTTCACCGAACGGCCTCTTGACTCGGTTGACAAGGCAGAAGGATTCAAAACATCACCCAATTTTGTATGTCGAATTTCTTCACTCAGAAAGAGATCACTGACATCGTTAAAATTCAACTTATTATTTCCCGACGAACTTCTCACAACAGCGACAGTAGCGTTCCAACTATCTATTAGGGAAGATAAAAGTCACAATGCTTGTATCTCATCATCAAACTCTATTTCAATAGAGCTTAATTGTGACGTTGAGGTACTGTGCCAGCGACGATCCTTCAGTCATTCTTACACATTGAACAATCGTCGCATTAAATGTACTTTATTTGCTGCCGACAGCTTCTCGTACATATTTGAAAGAGCCTTCATAAGACCGGTTGTGGTCTTCTCTTCCTCTATGTTGAAAGCAACATTACGAGACAATTACAATCTAATAACTCCAAGACCTTGTTGGTCCAGAAGTTGCCATTCAACATCTTTCATGGCTACAGGCTTCTCTTCTTCAAGAGGCAGATACAAATTCTTTTGATACAAATAATCCTTGATTTGCATCTTCCAGAAACCAAAGTTTGCACCATCGAACTTCTCAAGTTTGAATATTCCTTCTTCTGCTGCCATTACTTCTTCCACGAATCTGGTTGCCCGAGGAATATATAATAACTAAGGCTCTGATACCAGTTGTTAGGATTTGAACAACCAGATTAAACAAAATACGATAGAAGACAAAAGATTTATGTGGTTCACCCAAGTTGGGCTACGTCCACGAGCTGCTGCAGATTTTACTATAGGGAGAACAAGGACGGTGTTTACAAACACTCACACTCTCTTCTACAACTCACAACTCACAATACCTCTCAATTCCAGTAGGAACTCTGAAAATTACGCTCTCAATTTTCCGCTTAATACTAGAATCGATTATTGCTCTTGATGTTGCTAGTTGTTCTTGTGTGGTCTTGTTGACTTGATGATTTCTGAATTAATCTCGAATGGAGAGGGTGTCCCCATTTATAGGACTCCACAAAGCTACTTGAAGGGTCATTCAAAGCTTGGAACTTGCTCTTGGAAACTTTACCATCAAATGGTGTTCCACCTTCACAGTAATTCCTCTCCACAAAGGTTCAATGCATCTAACAGATACAATTTATAAATGATGTTGTAAGTCAAAGGATAGATTGTGTTGGGATAAATACCTAACACTCAAGTGCACGTATCGCAAACAAGTAGTAATAGTGGACTCGTGAGAGTCGGATGTCGATCCCACAGGGAATACTCAAATTATCTAATATTAAGTACCAAATTCTAACAACTATGATTTTATGCAGCCTACGCAAGGTTATCAAATTTAATCAACTAAATAATTAATCTAATTATAAAAATAAATAAACACGAGAGAATATCAATAAAAATGGATCTAGGATTTTATCTTCCCTCTATGCGATAATTCATCACCCAATTAGGCCTCTATCATGCAAGTTACGATTCCTGATTATTAATCCGAGACACTAAATTACTCATAACCCGCTGTCGCGTGTATTATGAGTCTATTATTCATAAACGGTTCACTATTTGAAAGCTCTTCTATCCATGTTCTAATTATTAAAGCGATCTGTCGATTCAATTCAAATAATAACACATAGTAACATAAATTAGCTAAAATAATGCAATAAATTACTATCGGATGGAAGAAATAATCATGGAATTAACACTTGCATAATATTAGAAAAATAGGTTCGAATCACCACATGGGCTTCTAATAAAATCCTAGATTAAAAACTTAGCTACTCATGTTCTCCACAAAAAATACAGTAAAAGTATTGAAAGGCATAGATTAAGAAAAGATAGATGAAAGAAGAATTATGATGAAGATTTGTCAGTTCTCCGTCTTCGATTGTCCGTTCTCTCGCTCCTCTTCTCTAAGATTGTGTCCAAAGTGTCTTATTTTGTGCTTGTGTTTGCCCTTAAATAGATGTCCCAACTTGATAGAAGATTTGAGTTTCCTTGTGTGATTAAAACTCCAAAATTGCTTCCAGCGTGTTTTCACACGGCCGTGCGAGAATCAATACAATTCTCACACGGCCGTCTCAAATCCAGAAGCTTTCTGCCCAAATTCTGCAGTTGGCACGGCCGTTCCAGAATAGGCTATTTTTCACACGGCCGTGCCAGGCCAATTTTCAGCCTCCGATTGTTTTCTTCCGTTTTTAACATTTTTTCGCTCTTTTCATCCTTGAAACTCCCGAATCTTCAAATTGCACCTAAAATACAATAAACCACTAATTAGGCACTATTAAATCAATAAAAGTATACAAAAATTCTCGCAAAAAAAGTATATCTTGAGTGTAAAATATACACTCAGCAGATTGCTTGCTATGAGTTCGAGAGTTGTGGGGTTTGATCTACTGCCACTCCAATTATCAACTCTATTTTTTAATTTTGCGTGCAAACTAGCACTTAATTACGTGCGGTAGTTTTTCATATTTCAGAAAATGTTGGGGTTGGATTGAAAAGTAACAAAAGCTTTAAATTTTTTAACAATATTACCCATTATTTTCTCAAAATATTTACAAAAGAATTATGATAAAAAGGTGAAGGCCAATGACATCAATGAAATATGAAAACGAGTAAAACTAGTGTGTGTTTAGCTGATAAAATTTGTGAATTGTGAACTTTTTAGAATTAATGGTAAAAAATATTATTTGTTTATTTTTTTTTTTAATTTTTTTTTTGTAATGAAAAATTTATTACAAGATATTTAAACTTTTATATCAGATGACGTATATATTATATAATTTTGTTTTTAGGAAACAAAATTATAGTAAGCCAAATTGGCCAATTCTGGAAAAAGTTTAGAACGTTCCATACAAACAGTCTTAATTTATTTCCCAAAGAGCACAAATTCCTGCTCTTTTTGACCTTCGAAAACGTTTCCTCTGACGAAAGTATTATTCACTTACGGTGGAGAGGGTGAAATTTTGCGGTAAAGATTCCAGTGAAAATGGTGGAGTTTTTTTTTTATATTTTAATTAGTTTAGGGGTGAACGATTTATAAATTTGTAAAAATATATATGTGAAAGAAGAAGGGACATAATGGGAAATATATTTATTTTGGTGGTGAAATAAGATATTTTTGAAGGTGAAAATAACATATTCTCTTATATATGAAAGAGGTCCGCTTTTAATTTTTCTTCATATTCTCCATGCATTTTTTCAATGTTTAGTTTTTATATTACTTATTTGATCAAATTTTGCACACCCTTAAGAAAAATATTAGATTCACCACTGCTCAAAACCATGAAAATTTTGAATAATGACTTTTACAAATAGCTATTTTATTTTCCGTTTTACTATTTAGTTCACAATTATGAGTTTTAATTATCAAATTTTATTCATACAACTTTGATTTAAAATTACACAGAAAAAAAAAATAGTTATTGTAAAGAGTTTTAAGTTTTTGAATAGTAGCCAAGTTTATGATATTTCCTTTCAGTTTTTCCAATGCTTATGATTTTGAATACATCTAAAGAGGAAATTCATAACGTAATTGGTCCTCCAATGAGCCCATTAATTATCCATTTATATTGAGCAGAAAAATGAGGGATTAAAATTTAAATAAATTAATATTATGATCCAAGCCTACTAAGACAAATATTTTGGTCCATTATATTAACTAGCATTTTTTTCCCGTGCGATGCACGGGATATTATTTCAAAAGTGAAAAAAATAAATAAGTTAATACATAATAAAAAAATATTGTACACTAACATAGTAAAATTTAATAATGTAGTATTATTCATATCTTCTATAACATTGATTTTTTTTTCAAATCTTACATATTAAGATTTGTAATCTAAATATATAGATTAAGATTTAAAAAATCATATATCTTTATCTCTTAAGATTTGAGATATATTGATGAAACATCGAAAGTTGATAATTGTTAGGATTATAGTTAGAAATTAGTAGATAAAAAATATTAAAAATAAATAATTACAGAAAAACCATTAGGGTATTTTAGGGTTTGCCGAACGTTTCTTTCTTTTATATATAAGATTAGAGCCCAAATAAGAGTTATATTCTAATTAGGATCCTACCACTGATTAAGTAAAAATAAGTTCTCAGATCAGACTGAGTATAAAAGGTACGTTGTAATCAATCTGCAGAGTTTTATTGAGTTGTTGTTATCTCCCCTTCCCGTTCTTCAGCATCAGACTTGGGCGCGAAGGATTCTATCTTGTTTACTTGCTCTAGTTTTGCAGGTTTGAGATTGGGGTGTTCTACCTTACGTGGTCGAATCATCTACCAGCGTGCAGTAATCTATCATGCGTTCCCGTCTGATCTGTATATTATTAACCGAATGTGAGTGATACAACATAAAAAACTTTTGTTCATGTATTACTATCAAATAAGATCATATTCGCATGTGAACAGTGCTTTCGTATTTCATTCCACTTTTTTTTGTTTCTGCACTTTTGATGCCCAACGACGGTGTTTCGCACATAACCGACTAAACACCCACGTGGGTCGAATTTGTCTTCCCTTTTCTTTTAACTATTATGTTTCCATTTTTCTTTCACCTTTTGTGCGTGCATTTATCCGCTTTTCGTGCACTTTAATTTCCTATTTCTTTTCTACCAACCCTTTTATCCTAAAACACAACACAATGTATTGCCTTCCATAGTTTCCAACATCATAAAGCTATGATGCCAAGATATTCCTGCCCATGTTGTTCTCTTGCAGAGAAGAAGCTGTTGGAAATTTTGAGTGTTACACTCAATTTTGGTTGATTATTTAATGGGATTAAATTTAGTTTCTCAAAATTATTTTTAATGAATGAGAAATTAATAAAATCACTTAATATAATATATGAAAAATTAAAAAGTAAAATGCTACCATTGAAAAGGATGGAAGTGTTTAAGCACCTATTAAATGGAATAGATATTTAATGAATTAGAAAAAATGTGATACATTTTCATAAAATTATTTTCTTAAGAGTTGTGACTTGGGGTCATAACCTTTGAAGATCTATAAATAGATTCCGAAATCCACCATTTCAATCATTTATTTTTCACATGGAATTCAATACATTAATTGAATTCACTTCTCATCATAACATCTCATTGCATATTGTTGCAATTATAAAGAACAATTTCTTCGTGTCTTATAAATTCCTAAACGTCGTTTTGTTCGTCGTGTTCCAATAATTGTTGTGCTACTTTGTTGGAACTGAAATAGTCGTTGTATCTTGGAGACGATTGCCGTAAACCGAGAGCACTGTACAGAGCAAATCTGTCTTAATGAGAAAGAACCGAGTTCTTGCATCGACTAATTTTTTCGTGTCAAACTTATGTCCAAATTTTATTCGACCCCATTTCAAAATACACACACCCAAATATCAATCTTAAGACAAATTTTTCAGTTGTATTTTCGAGATGGAGAAAAGAATATTCAGCCCAAAATCTAAGAAGTTACGAAATCAAATTGGAGGAAAAATTCATTTTCGGACAGAAGACAATGTTTATTTTCTAGCCCATTTTCGAAGATCATACAGTCAGAATATATATTTTATAAACATGTATTTTTGATAGTGAATATGTGCAATTGAATATCGCACATGTGTTGCATTACCCTAAAGTATTTCAAATTAGAAGAATGATTCTTTTCATCACTTTCATTTAATTTATCTTTTTACTATCATTTCCACAACTAAGAGTTTTACTTATAAATTTGTTATGTCCATCTATCTTTTTGAATAAATTCACTGTTTTGTTTTATGCGATATTTGTATTTAATATATGTTTATTTTATGTTCCTAATTTTGCTCAAAATTCTATCTTTATATATTACATGTTACCTTTTGCAGGATCGACGTCTATTGTTAACAATGTAACGCCACTAATAATAATATGTTGATTCTCTTTTCTTTTTTTTTTCAGTATATAGACATATGTAAATTAAATTTTAGTTCTAAATTTGATATATACATTATGATTGTAATTAGTGGAATTTTTACAGATTGATTTTTCTATTTTATTTATTTTGAACATGCTATTTATTAATTTTGTTTATATTATCTTTTATATATATATATATATATATATATATATATAGGTATATATATATATATATATATTGGAATAATTTACCTTTTTTTTTTCAAACGCACTATATATATATATATATATATATATATATATATATATATATATATATATATATATATATATATATAGGTATATATATATATATATATATTGGAATAATTTACCTTTTTTTTTTCAAACGCACTGGGCAAGTACTAGTCAAATATAACATTTAATTATGAATTATATATAAGGTAATTTATCAAATTTAGTAAGATCTTTAACATAAAGAATCAAAAAATGATTTTTTGGATAGATTTGTATGAATATGTTTATTTTTGGACAATTGAGATAAAAGAATGATTTTTGAAGTTTTTTTGGATATTAGAATCTTTAACTAGGACTCACTCTTCAGTATTTTTTCCTTACTTCTTTTACCAAAATCATTACAAAATCCTAATGATTTTAGTATCAGGTTTAAACAGATCCGGTACTCATGAATAGCTAGTGGACATGTTTTTTTTTTTGTTGTATCCTCAAAAGACTAGTTACAAAAATATACACGTTACTTTAAAATTATGTATTAATCTTATTGATTCAATATGAAAATTCGATCCACAACTTGTGTGCATACACCGATTTTGAATAACTACATACTAAGATGAAAGATAAAAAAAAAATTGCACCAAGAAAAAAAAAAGAAATTGAAAGACGATGAATCAAGAAACTAATTGCTCATGTATGTATAAATAATCATAAATGTAGAGATACTTTATTTATATAAAATGTTTATTGAATTCTAAAAATTGCAATCTTACAAATCATAATAAAGATGTTGAACTCATAGCCTTGATTGTGCAAAACCACATCGACTATATTATACTTCTAATCATCTCTCCAATATTAATTACCAATTATATATTTTTACGAAATTGGTGTAGTCTTGTACCTGATATATACCATCGCTATGTACTCTCCAGTCGCACATGTGACACCATTTCCACCTGTAAACATCAAAAGCTAAACTTTTTCCATTCCACCAAGCATGACAAAAAAATAATGTTCTGTGATTTGGACAAAAGTTAAATTTATATTCTTGATTTCTTGCAACTGTTTGATATCCTACGTCATTATTCTTTGACTGGCAACGCAGATACAGGGGCGGAGAGTTTTCAGGAAGCTCATTGGTAACAGTTACATAGACATGTCCTACAGGCCAACAATCCCAAATTTTTTCGGATGCTGCCATTGATTGAACAAGAACAGTTAAAAGGATAAACGATTGTAATAGTTGCTTATTACCCATAATAATACAGTACATGGTTATAGCTATATATATTTGGACTTTGATATATGACGATCTTTGGTATTTCTGTTGAATTTATAGATGAAGAAGTTGGCTATGCGGTCAACATGTCACCTTTAGGATTAATTACCGATTACTTTGAATGTAATCTGATGTTACCAAATTATGGTAATATGATTTGCTAGTAATTAATTACCGATTACTTCGAATGTAATTTGAGTTCGTCAAATTGAGTAAATCATGAATATTGATGAGAATAATATCGTTAGTCAACAAGTGTGAATAATCTCATGATTTTCACAATCTAACACAATCTTTAAATTTTTGACACAAATGGAGTCAGCTTTATATTCATTCTAAAAATGAAACCTTTTATTCATAGATTACTATCTAATAATTTTTTTTTAATAATTATTAATAAATGTTTTTGCACTTTTAATGTTCCAAGGAGAGCGTTTTACAGACAACCGACTGAAAATTCGCATGGGTGGAATTTATTTTCCTTTTATTTTTAACAAATATTTCCATTTTTCGTCGACTTTTTTGGCGTACGTTTATGCACTTTTAAGTGCACTTTCTTTTCTCGTTACTTTTGGCCCTTTTATCCTCTAACACAACACAATATATTGCCTCCCATAGCTCTCAACATCATAAGCTATGATGCTAAGCAAGATATTCCTGCCCAAGTTGTTGCCTTCGGAAGAAGGAACTATACTACAAACTTGTACGAACAAGTTAATTGCAAAGAGCCACCCCCCCCTCCTCTCCCCCACCATCCCGCGTTATATCGAATTGCCAAAAAAACCCTCATGTTAAAAGATTCCCCTATGTTATTTTTGACAAAGCACATCGCCCCTTTTTTTGAAATGATTTGTTTACTTACATGAAAAGATTAAACCATCCTAATATTTTTTAAGGTAATATACATTTTGTAATCATGTACTCTGGTCCATGTCGCATTCGCTCCCTTATACTGACAAAATATAAAATGCCCCTAACGTCTACAACCCTCGGTCATTCCCTTAATAAAGTCTTATGTGGCATATTGGCCACATATGCTAAACTTTTTGGCCAATTTTAACCTTAAATATGTCAAAATATTTGAAAAGGATAAATAATACAATAAATCAATAAAATCTAATTGAGTTTAAAAAAAGTAACAAATATGCTTTATTTAAAAAAAATTTATATATATATATAAAGGTGAAGACGAATGACATCAATGAAATTCGACAACGATTAAAACTAGAGTATTTTTAGCCGATAAAATTTGTGAATTAGGAATTTCTAGAATAAATGATAATTTTATAATTATATATGAAAGAGGTAGGGTTTTAATTTTGCTTCATATTCTCCATACATTTTTTACAATGTTTAGTTTTTATATTACTTATTGATCAAATTTTGCACACCATTCAATAATGGATTCACAACTGCTCATAACTATTAAAAATTTGAAGAATAACTTTTAAAAATAACTATTTCGTTTTCCGTTTTATTATTTTGTCCACAATTACGAGTTTTACATATGAAAGTTTATTCATACAACTTTGATTTAAAATTACACATAAAAAAATTAGTTATCGTAAGTCTTTTTACAGTTTTTGAATGAATATCCAATTTTTATGTTATGATTTTTCTCTATTACTTTAAAATTTTGTTTAGACCGTGTAAATCAGACAGATAAATGATTGTGATGTCTAAGTTTCTCATTATTGATGAACGTTTTAAGAGTAATTGATTTTATAAATTCAGACAGTAACTTTGTGCGATAATCTGAAGTTAATTGTTTTGAGTATTTTTTGGGTGAACGATTAAATTGCAAATATTTATGTTGCTTATGATTTTTCACTAGACAAGGATTTAGAAAATGTGAAGAAGTGTGGCAATCAAATCTATTATTATTTTTGATGAATGGTTTATGAAAAAATAATTATTTAAGTTAAGATATTGAATATATATGGTATAAACATATTTTTTTTGATAGTATGTGCAATTGAGTACCGTAATTATGTTGCATTACCCAAAGCCATTTAAAATTAGATGAATGATTCTTCATATCACTATTTCATTTAATTTATCTTTTTACTATCATTTCCACAAATAAAAGTTATACTCGTAAATTTGTTCTATCCAACATCCATTATATTTTTGAATGAATACACTGTTTTGTTTTATGCGATATTTTAATTTAATATATATTCATTTTATCTTTCTAATTGTATTCAAAATACTATCTTCATATATATTACATGTTATTTTTTATAGGATTGACGTGTATTGTTAAAAGTGTAGGGCCACAAATAATAGTATGTTGATTCTCTCTCTCTTTCCCCAGTATATAGACATTTGTAAATAAAATTTAAGTTCTAAAATAGATATATACATTATGATTGTAATTAGTTGAGTTTTTACACTTTGGTTCTTCTATTGTATTTATTTTGAACATGACATTATATAATTTTGGTTATATTAATTTTTATTTTCATCTTTTTACATGTATATTTCTTCAATGTGCAACCGTACAACGGACGAGGCAAGTGCTAGTCAATCATAACATTTAATTTTGACATATATAGGTTAATTATTCCATTGAATCAGATCTTTAACATAATTAGCTGAAAATTGATGTTTTGGATAAATTTGTATGAATATATTTAGGTGCATGGATGTAACTACCAATACCACATGGAACTTAAATTTATTTTAGTACAGTTAAACCTCTATGAATTAATATAGTTGGGATCATCAAAATTTTATTAATTTAGCGAAATATTAACTTATCGATAAATTAATAACCATTAATTTATAAATTAATTAATAATTTATTAATTTATGAAATTAATTTTAATATTATTTTCAATAAATAATTTTTTTTAGTTTTTTTACGTGTATATTATTCATTGCACCATTAGTTCAATGCACTATATAGCCCATAAAGCAGCACTGGTACAAAATGATTTTATGTTGAGTTATGAGAAAACTATACCAAAAGTTCTAACCATGTTAAGAAAATTGAGAGACGAGATTAATGGTAATGTGAACTTCAACAAGAAACAAGAAACAAGCGACAATTAAATTATATTGTGTTAAGCTTTCATAGATCTATAAAATGTCTATTGTACCATGTAGTTTAAGAATTATTTTTATGCATTATTAATTTATATATTATATGGGGTTTCTTAAAATTTTCGAATGTGTATTATCTTATAAATTTAGCGAATTATTAATTTAGCATGTTGTCCCCGGGTCGGGACCGGGAAAATTCATTATTTAAGCGAGGTTATTAATTATAGTGTCTTAATTTACTGAGATTCTACTGTATACCTCAAGTTGTAGGTGTAATTTTCCCATATATTTATTGTTTGGACTTTTTAGATAAAATAATGATTTTTGGATGTAAGAATCTGTAACTAGGATCTTTTAGTATTTTTTTTCCTATTTCTTTTACAAAAACTATTAAGTATTACCAAACTATATTGGCTTTAGTATCGGGTTTAAACGGATCAGATACTCATGGATAGCTAACGGGGCGCGTTTTTATTTGTCATGCCTCCGCTTTTGACTAATCACAAAAATATAAACGTTACATTAAATTATGTATTAATATTACTAATTCTATATGAAAATCCAATCTACAACTTGTGCATATGCCCATTTTGAAAAACTATATACTAAGAGAAACAGGTAAAAAAAAATTGCACCAAGAAAGAAAAGAAATTGAAAGACGATGAATGAAGAAACTAATTGCTCATGTATGTATAGATAATCATAAATGTAGATATCTTTTATGCAACCTCATAAATAAAACATAATAAAAAGAAAAAAGTAAAAAAAAACCTTATTACTGAACATTTAGCACTTGACACAGAGTTTGGGTAATGGCAGGATGGATTCGAATTAGTATTGGTCTTTAACAAGTTCATTTATTACAAAATTGACCAGAACTTCGTTGTCGCGGCTCATTTCTTGTGGAGCTCTAAAGGGGAAACACGGCTTTATTGAGTTGTGGTCGACAATACGAGAAGGATGCGATCAACGAGTTTGCGTGAGAGGAATTTTGATGTTGTCGAAATCGTAAAGAAGAAACGATTCCCATTTATTTCTTGCCCCATAGTGCATGTGCACTTAGTTTGTGGAAGTTCTTCGGAGATATTTTTCCTATTCCCCATGCCTTCTCATTTTTTAAACATGCGGCGATAACATGGGCTCCGAAAATTGGTTCTATATCTTAGTACGAAGTATGCCTACCGGGAATAGCTTGCTATATGCCGGTGTCTAACAATGATGCAATGAACGATATAACTATTATTTAGCGAGTCTAATATCACAATAGTACATTCTACTTGCTTTGTACGCCGAAAAACAAATCAAGCAAGCTTCAACACACAAATCCTCGAAAATCAAGGACTCCCGATTCTAAGGGTAGTTTTCTCGAGGCATTTGGTATAGATGGGGTCCCTCTCCACGGGGATACTATAAGTTGAATATCGAGGGGTCCGCAATCTTTACTGGGGGAGCAGTCGTTTGAGATGATATATATGTAAGTTGGTGGCCTGTTTTGAATATGATATAGGGCGAGAGCGAACAACAAGGATGATATCCTTGCTTAAAGATATTGAATGATTTTATGCCATCGACTTCATAATATTCGTGTTATTAACGACTATATGTTATGTGATTCTTAAGTGAAAAGGAATTAGTTAGAACTTAGAGTATGTATTACGGGAATTTTTAAGCTTGAACATACCGTCATTCACAATTGATCTTGTCTTTCGTCAGAACAATGTAGTCACAGATAGGCTTGCCGGAGGGGCTCACCATCATTGGAATAGCATGCAATGTTTTCTTGATAAAAGCAAAAAAAAAAAAAACGAAAAAACAAATTAAAGGCGTAAAACTTAAATTCAATACTAGAAACATGTGTCCATATGTGGGGAACCCGGTGATTAACACCGGGTGTAGCATCGAGGCAGCCATGATAATCTGATATACAACTTGAGCATACGCCGATTTTGAAAAACTATAAATGCAAGAGGTAATATAAATTCGGACCAGGACAAATAAGAAATTGAAAAAAAGACGACGAAGGAAGAAAAAAATTTAACGAACTCATCATTATGAATCTCAAAATACAATTATTCCATCCTTCCAACAAATAATTATGAATTTGACATTATTAATTAAGAATTCATTGTCTCAAATTCCTTTGATCCAAATGCAACTAATTGAAATAAGAGCATATACAATACAAACTAAAAATTAATTATGGAGTGACACCTCTAATTAAATGACTAGTACCTAAAGAGAGAATGTCTTGCACATCTACTCCCATTTATTTGAACTAAAAAACATTCAGTAATTGTCTGATCGAATGAAAATCTTTGTTAGAGAAAAATAACTTACCGCCTCAAATATTCATCAATTTTTCTTACCTCAAATTAAAAACAACCACAACCACCAATTTTTTCAAACAATTTTTTTTTTAAATGGCAATTTTTTAGAAGAAGGGATTTTCCATTCTTTAATTTGTATTCTCTTTTGTTTATAGATCCTTTTGGAATAGATTTGAAATGGTTTCCACATAATCAAACAAGATTATGCCATGTCCACCAATTAGACTAACTTATGTGTACCATGTCAATTTTTTCTTTAAATTCATCCCTTGAATACCATAATCTACACACTAACAATTCAAAATAATATATATATATATATATATATATATATATATATATATATATATATATATATATATATATATATATATATATATATATATATATATATATATATATATATATATATATATATATATATGTTTCTATTTATTTCAAATGTTGATTAAATTCTTAAGTTTACAATCTCTCAAATCATAAAGATTTAAACTCATCAAGAGCATTATTTTTTCAAATCACCTCTCCAATATTACCAATCACGCATTTTTACATAATTTCCACCCTTTTCCTCATATATGCCATCGCTCCTTACTTCATACATACACCATTCACACCGTTTCCATCTGTAAACATCAAAAGCTATATCTTTTCCATTCCACCAAACATGACAAAAAAAAACAGTTCTCCAAACGGGACAAAAAGTAAAGTCAAATCTTTCATCTTTTGCAAGTGTGTGATATCCAAGACGATCATCCCTTGATTGGCAGTGCAACAACATAGGCGGAGTGTTTTGAGGAAGTCTATTGAAAACAGTAATTTGGACCTTTCCTACAGGCCAACAATTCCAAATTTTTTCAGATGCCAATGATTGAATAAGGATATTTAAAAGGATGAATGATTGTAACAATTGTTTAACCATACTAGTATAGTGCATTGTTATGGTTATATATTTAAACTTTGATATGACAATCTTAATCATTTCTGTTGAATTTATAGATGAAGAAGCAGATGGATGTGGTCAACATCTAGCTTTTGGGAATTAAAGCAATCCTTGGTAATACGATTTGCCCGATTACTTTGAATGTAATGTGATTTTGCCAAATTGAGTAAATTGTGGAAATCGATGAGAATGAAATTGTTCATTTAGTCAACAAGTGCTCAATCTCATGATTTTCAAAATCTAACATAATCTTTGACGTGAATCGAGTCAGCGTGGTACACATTCTAAACAATTTAGCAATATATATGTTTTAAATTAATTTATTTTGTAAATAATAGAGTGTAAATCCACGTGGGCTGAATTTTTCATCCCTTTTTCTTTTAGGCATTGATTGATTTACGAAAAATTGCAAGTAAAAAGATGAAAATGCTAAATAAAACAAGATCCTTAATTGGCTAGAGGGTAAAATGGTCAGCAAAATAAAGTGATGGGAAAAAACAAACAACTTTATACTAAAACAAAGAAATGGGCATTGCCTAAATAAAATGTGGAGAAAATACTAGAAAAGTTTCAACACACCGTATCCTCAATTCTCCTTCATCTTCAGTAGTCGTTTGTTTCATCTACTGCAATTCTAGCATTATAAACAAATTTTATCATTTACAATTTTAAGGCGTTATTTAGTTGTTAGGATATGATTAACCAAGATAAAATTAAATAATCTAATTAATTTCTAATTGTGTTATCGAAGCCAAGATAAGAAAAAATTCCGAGTCGGTTAGGAAAAGTATTGGGTTTACTAAACATCAAACAAAAGTTTAATTATTTAGTTAATTATGACTAATATTCTCAACAAAACGTGGCCTTCAAAAATTTCAAATCCATCGAGTTTACATATATAAGTAAGTTCAAAATTTAATTAGTATTAATGAATCGAAACTAATTATACAATGAAATCATATAATAAATGGACTAATTTATTTCATGAACAATCATCCAATCCATGGTCGAGGGAGGTATAGGCTATGGTGGTTGTGGTCGCGGTTGTAGAGGCATGGTTATGGCGGTAAAAGAGAGGACGACATGACGGTAGTAGGTTCAGCGGGGATAGTTATGGCCACTGCGATGGCAGTGCCGCCGCCAGCCACCAACCCCTAGGAACCCCCTTTCTAACGCCGCAAACAGCCCCAAAGACTTACAATGCCGCATACTATAAAAAAAATCATAAATATCGATCACGTGATCCAAATAGTACCAAATTATAACCAAAAGAAATCACTTAAAGAGATAAATCCAACGGTGAGTGAACCGTCAAATTCCAATCAGCGGTGAAGAAGTAATGCCTCCAAGAAGATCCTTCGCCGTCAAAATTGCGCAAGAACAAATCACTCACAAAAACCGATTGAGAGATCCAAATCATACAAACTCACATCCCAAAGATAGCCCTTGACAAGGATAATCCAACAGTATAAATCCCATCAAATTCCAACTACCGGAGTGGGAGATAAGCCTCCAAACAGAACATTCATTGTCAAACTGCACGCGCTCGGTAGAACGCCAACATAAACTGATCTAGCAATCCAAATCATACAAAATAACAGCCCAAAGAAAGACCTTGACAAAACAAATGCAACAGTGGTGAGGGTGTTTTATGGTGGCGGCTATAGCGATGGTGGTCGTGGTTATGGTGGGATGTTTATGGCAATAGCAGTGGCGGTGGCTATGGCGTTGTCGACGGTGGTTGCGGATTCAGGGTTTCATATTCGATGAGTGTGGATATACATGTGACTATAGATTATTGTGAGTGTCTGCGGATCAATGGTGGCTAGGGTTCAAATGGGGGCTAGGATTTTCAACGTGTGTCACTACTAATGACTATGGGTGATTACGAATTAATATGGGTTCCTATGGGTGTCTATATATGACTTCAATCTATATATATATATATATATATATATATATATATATATATATATATATATATATATATATATATATATATATATATATATATATATATATATATATAAACATCAAAAGCTAAACCTGTAATATTGAATTTATTAATCGATGGAAGTAAATATTACATTTAATACTTAGGGTTAATATGCTTGTGTCCCTCGTCGCAAACTTAATTAGAACTAAATGACAAACTCAAACTATTTTTTTTAATACATTCCTATTTAAAATATAATATGTCTCACATCCCAAATTTTTATTTTATTTTTAACTTGTCTTTACATCCTAAATATGACCTCTATTTACGTCTCTCCAACCCAGATTTGAATCTTTATTTTATTTTCTCTATTTCTCTCGCTCTCTCTATAATTCTCTCTCGCTCTTTTGCTCTTTCTTTTTTCTATCTCTCTTTCCCCTAGTTATGGTGGGCATGGCGACGATAGGGGTGGTCATGGAGGCGGCTATGCAGACAACGGGTAACATGGGGGCTCTTATGATGGCGGTCATGGTGAATGGCGACGGCTATGGAGGCGGTTACGGGCGGTGGGGATCGCAATTACGATAGGGGGTGGTTATGGAGATAAAAAAGGGACGGGAAGCGATGAATATGGAGGTGGTGGCGGCTATGGTGACAGTTTTGCAAACCTAGGTTTTTATTTTGGTGGCGATGGCGATAGTGGTTGTAGATATAGGATTTTATTTTTGAATGACTATAGATTTTGTGGATATCTATGGTTTCCTATGATTGGCTGACAGCTAGGGTTCAAAGAGGGAGGTATGGTTTTCGAATTGTGCAGTACAAATAACTATGGGTTACTACAATTACTGCGGGTGTCTATAGGTGACTATGGCAACACAAATGACTATGGGTTACTAAGATTACTGCGGTTTTCTACGGGTGTCTATAGGCGACAGCAGACGAAAAAAATTGAAAAACAAATATCAAAATTTTCAATATTATGTAAGAAAAGGAAAAAATAGATTTTTATAATACTCAAAAATACTAAAATGCAAAAGTAAAAAAAAAATCGTGTTCTATGTAAAAAATATATTATATGCAAAACTAAAAATGTAAAATGCAGAATAAAAGATGATAAATAAAGTATTACTAAGTGCAATATTTAAGTTGTTGCCTGTGGAGGACATTTTTGGAATGAAATTTATAAAGGATGTGAAGCAAAAATTTAGTTGAGTTTGTCATTTAGTTTTAATAAATTTTGTCACCAGGGACCTATATCTTAAAATCCCTTAATACTTTATTTAAGGGGTACGTGTTATAACCTCTGTACTTGTGCAAACTGGACTAAACCGATTAGAATATAAGACTCATGCAATTAATAATTAAATGCATCAAATATCCAAATATAGATTCTAATAGTTGATTAAAATTAATTAAGGAGAAAGAACACTTTGCACCCCTGAATTATGGACCCTAAACTATAAAACGTAATAAAACGCCCCCAGCCATTTTCAGTCAACAATTAAAAACTTAACTCCGTTAGTATATAAGGGCATTCTAATAGAATATTTTCTTTGATGATCCTAACGTCAAGCTCTCGCCCAACATCGCCCCCTCCGCCTTCGCTTCTACGACTTCAAGCCCCTGCTGCGTCCTCCCCTCAAATCAAAAACCCCAAATTTCGGACATAGTCAGCCGAATGAGGAGCAATAGAAGTATGCTCGAATCGGAGTAGTGATTTTATGGTTGGTCTAAAAGGAGAGATAAGAAATTATTTTGGACTGCATCGGTGAGCTTTGCGGCAAGGATAAAAGAAAGTTGCGGTTTATTCATAGCGGCGGGATCTCATTGGATTTTGCTGCTGTTGCTAAATCTTCACTAAAACATGAGTTTTTGGCGAAATCTTTGGAGATTACTAGTGAGTAACTAGGATCAAAGAACAAACTTAAGAATTCTTGCAAGAAATTGAAATTTGAGACTTTTTTAGGGTGCTTTTCTTCAAGAAAATTGCAGTTCGAATAGAAGGATTGAAGAGATGATTTTGGCTCTTATTCTTTAATTTCATGTGAGCATTTATTGAATTGAGGTATGTTTCGTGCTGGTTCTCGTGAGACGAAAGAGAATGTAGATGTTGTGTTCTTTTGGGTTTTTAAAGAGAGAGATTGTTCAAGGTTTTGCAGATATTTGTTTTTAGTTTTCTGATTTATTTATATGTAAAATTTCATTTTATTTTATCTTTTACATTTTGATTTCTTAAAACTAAGGGTAAAAGTGGTAAAAGTATCCGAAATAGTGAAATAATAAAAAAAGTTAGTTGTAAATGAGAAAGTCAACATGCCACGTCATCATCCACTAACAGATTGTTAACGGAGGGGCCTTTTTTCACGTTTTGCAGTTCAAGGTGGTGTTTGGTACAACCTCATAATTTAATGGCGCAAACTATACTGTCCCCATTAATTAATAAATTTTATTAAAATAAGATTGTTTACATAGATTAAATTTTTATTCTACTATGTTTAGTAAACTGCAAAAAGTACCCATGTATAATCTCAAACTAGCAAAAACTACCATGTGATAAATTATATGAAATTTAGTCAAAGGCAAATCCTCTCAACACGAGATCGTGCAGCTCAATCGCTATTTGTGCGGCTGTTATTGTTATTTTTCGTGTGAAATAACACAATTGCCTATATGAGATGACTCCCTCTCTCTCTTCATTTTCTTCATCTGAAACATGTGAAAATCAATGGGCAAAAAAAACAGCATATTTACACTACTCTGAATTTTTGCCGCTTCTCATATTCGATTTAATTCCACAGGAGGTGTCGGTAGCTGCGGCGCCGCTATCACCACCCATGAGATTGGGAAGGAAAATTCCTAAAGTCCAGTTTAGCGATTTGAAATTAAAAGAAGAGATCTATGTATAATCCAATCAATGAATTCAAGAAGAACGTAACAAGACCAGGAATTCCTATTTGAAGTGGAGATAAGTGGCGGGACTTTTGGGTGTAATTGTTGGCGGAGGTGGAGTTGGTGTTGCTGGCTGTTGGCGGTGGTTGCTGGTGGTGATGTGGTGGGTTGGGGAAATTGCACTCAAGTTCTTAAATTAAGTTTCAAAAATTTAGCATAAATTGTAGTTCGACCTTAAATATTTGTTTTTTTTCTTCAATTTGGCCTATATTTTATGTTATCTTATATATAAAAAGAAAGAAACGCCAGGCAACCCTAAGAAACTCTAATGGCATTTATGTAATTTTTATTTTTAATATCTCTTCTGTACTAATTTTCTAACTATATATTTTCAACAATTATCGAAATCGAAATTGAACCGTGAAGAATCCTTAGAATTCCGATCTCCTATTTTTCACTATTAAAATATGATCCCGTGCTTCGCACGGGGAAAAAAATGCTAGTTCTAATTTATATTTGTTTATTAATGGTTATATTTGTCAATTTACATTCAGTCAACTACGGAAATCATAATGGGTCGATTATGCTATTTGAAAAATTTACAAGGGAGTTTTTGCTACTTTATTTATCACGGGAGATTTTCTGCTAGTTTGAAATTACACAGGGATACTTTTTGCAGTTTACTCATATTTATAGTCTTATACCTTCCAATTGATTTTTCTTTCTGGGATTCTACGCATGAATGATTTCGTAAGCCTTTTCCGCCTTTTTTGTAAGGAGCGAGCTTGTTTCTACTTTACGATCTTTCCAAATGAAAGCAGCTAGCACATAGAGAAAGAAATACAAAAAATATTTGATGTTCTTGGAATTGTTGTTTTATATTGTGGTAGTTAAAATCTTAAGTTATATTGATTTGATAATTATACTTTTCGTGTATTTAGTGAAATATGGATAGCTTGCTATCCGTCGATGTCTAACAATCAAGCAATGAACGATATAACTATTATTTAGCGAGTCTAATATCACAAAAAATACATTCTACTTGCTTTGTACACGGAAAAATAAATCAAGCAAGCTTCAAACACAAATCCTCGAAAATCAAGGAGTCCCGATTCTAAGGTTAGTTTTCTCGAGGCAATTGGTATAGATGGGGTCCCTCTCCACAGGGATACTATAAGTTGAATATCGAGGGGTCCACGAAGGGGGTTTCTCTACTGGGGGAGCAGTCGTTCGAGATGATATACATAAGTTGGTGGCTCACCATCATCGGAATAACATATGAAGAAACTACGTGTTGTCGGAGATGGAGCAGAGAGAGAGAGAGAGAGAGAGAGAGAGAGAGAGAGAGAGAATCGAGACGCTTATCCGGTAACCCTAGTTCAGGGAATAATTATATTTCTAAAAAGAAAAAAGACAAAATAAAGACGTAAAACTCAAATTCAATACTAGAAACACGTGTCAGTATGTGGAGAACCCGGTGATAAACATCGGGTATAGAACTTGTGCATACGCATATTTTAAAAAACTATAAATGCAAGAGGTAGTACAAATTCGGACCAAGACAAATAAGAAATTGAAGAAAAGACCACGAGGGAAGAAAATAATTTATCCAAACAAATTTAACGGACTCATCATTATGAATTTCAAAATACAATTCTTCCATCCTTACAAAAACAATTCAAATGAATTTGACATTATTAATTTAGAATCCAATTGTCTCAAATCCCTTTGATCCAAATGCAATGCAATGCAACAAATTGAAACAAAAAAGAGAAGGTTTTACTTGGATCTACTGCTATTTCTTTGAACTAAAAAACATTCATTAATTGTGTGATCAAATGAAAATTTTTGCTAGAGAAAAATATCTTACCGCCTCAGATATTCATCAATTTATCTTACCTCAAATCAAACACAACACACAACCACCAAATGTTTCAAAGAAAAAGATTTAAATAGCAATCTTTGAGAAGAAGGGATTTTTCATTCTTTAATTTGTATTCTCCTTCGTTGAGATACTTTTGAAATGATTGGCACAAAACCTAACAAGATTATACCATTTCAACCAATTAACTTGTACCATGTCAATTTTTTTCTTTAAATTCATCCTCTGAATACAATAATCAACAGACTAAGAATTCATAATCATAAATCATGATCAAATATATATTCCTTGTAATTTAATTATTGGGAACAATTAAGGCATATATATATATATATATATATATATATATATAGACTCATAAATGTAGAGATGTTTTTTTTTTTTCAAATGTTGATTGAATTCTAAAATTGAAATCTCATAAATCATAAAGATGGTAAACTCATCAAGAACATTATTTTTTTCCAAATCACCTTTTCATTATTACCAACTAACCATTTTTACGAAATTTAGATGCTTTCGCTCATATATACCATCGCTCCTTACTTCATAGACACACAAGAGACACCGTTTCCACCTATAAACATCAAAAGCTATATCTTTTCCATTCCACCAAACATGACAAAAAAAAAGAGTTCTCCAAACCGGACAAAAATCAAAGTCAAAGTTTTCACCTTTTGCAAGTGTGTGATATCCTAGACGATCATTCTTTGATTGGCAGTGCAATAACATAGGCGGTGTGTTTTCGGGAAGATTATTGTAAACACTAACATAGACATGTCCTGCAGGCCAACAATCCCAAATTTTTTCAGATGCCATTGATTGGACAAGGATGGTTAAAAGGATGAATGATTGTAATAGTTGTTTAGTCACACTAGTATAGTACATGGTTATGGTTACATATATTTGAACTTTGATATGAAAAATTTAATCATTTCTGTTGAATTTATAGATGAAGAAGCATATGGATATGGTCAACATCTCGCTTTCGGGAACTAAAGCAAACCTTGGTAAATAACATTTGTTAGTGATTACCGATTACTTTGAATGTAATATGATTTTGCCAAATTGAGTAATCTGTTGAAATTGATAAGAATGAAATTGTTACATTTAGTCAACATGCGTTCAATCTCATGGTTTTAAAATCTGGGGTCATTGCAAATAAGCCCATCAATGGGTACTTATTCATAAAGAGATTTAGACAAAAAACTCATTTACCAACAAGTGCACACATGGTCCAGATTTTTGTAAAAGACTAAAATAACCCCTCATACTTTAATATGCTCCAATTTCATCATTAACTTAATTTAACCTCAATTTGACCCCAAATTTCATAAATTATTCAATTTTTACCCAAAACTTTTTTTTATTCAAAAAAATAAATTCAAAACCTTTTTTTTTCCCGACGGATTCCGGCGTTGACTTTTCAAAAAAAAAAATTCTCTTCCGGATTTTTTCGCCGGTTCCTGGCATTGACTTTTTCGATTTTTTTTTTCTTCTTTTCTTTCTTTCTGTAACTTTTTTTTCCGTTTAAAACTATATTCGTAAAATTAACTAAACTACAGTTTAACACAATAATATTGTTATATTAATCTCTAGCACAATAATATTAACACAACTAAACTCATTATTATTGTGTAATAGAGTAATATTACTATGTTGACCGTTCAACAAATGTAAACATAATAAAAAAAGCAAAGAATTAATATTATTGTGAGTGACAGTAATATTATTATAACAACAGTAATATTACCGTCAACCACAATAATATTACAATAATAGACAGTAATTTATTACGTTACTCCGTGAATAACTCAAACAAACAAAAAATCCAAACAAAATAATAATATTGATGTGGTTGACAGCAATATTACTATAACAACAAATCAAACAAAAAAAAAAACAACAAAAAAAAAATAATATTACATTAATTTACTGTCAACGACAACACAATTACATAAATGTATTGTTAACGGCAATACAATTACGTTAATTAACTGTCATTACAGTATAATTACGTTAATTACGTTAATTTACTGTCAGTGACAGCACAATCACGGTCAACAATTAGCGGCCGACGTAAAAAAAAAAAAAAAAAAAAAAAAAACAAACAAACAAACAAACAAAAAAAAAAAGAAACTTAAAAAAACACTAAAAAAAGTCAACAGCGGAGACTGCCGGAAACCGACGAAAAAATCCACAAGAAAAGAAAAGAAAAAAGAAAAGAAAAAAGAAAAGAAAAAAAAAAGGAGTCAACGCCGGAAACTGGCGAAAAATTCCGAAAGAAAGAAAAAAAAAAAGAATTTGAAAAGTCAACGCTGGAATCCGGCGGCAAAATTTTTTTTTTTTAAAAAAACCAATTTGGGTCAAAATTGAATAATTTGTTAAATTTGGGGTCAAATTGATATTAAATTAAGTTAAGGATGAAATTGGAGCATATTAAAGTATGCTAAAAAAAAGTCAAAATTGAATTTTTTGGTCAAAATTGGATTTTTGTGGACAAAATTGATTAAATTGGGGTTACCTAAGAATTGGTTATAAGGGTTGAGGTTAATATTGAGATATACATGAATGTTTCCTTTATTTATAATAAATATTAAAGGGATGGGCTTATTAATGAAAGATATATAGCCCATAAACCTAAAATAATAAAGATGCTTAGTGGGGACTTATGCACCAAATCAAATTGAGTCAGCTTTGTATACATTCTTAAAACAAATTAGTTTTACTGGTTAGTGACATCCATTCTTAGCCATGTCAAAACATATCCGTTTAAAACTTAATTTATTTTGTATATAATAGACTAAAAATTTGCGTGGGCTGAATTTGTCTTCCCTTTTCTCTTAGGCATTGATTGATTTACGAAAAGTTACATGTAAAACGATGAAAATGCTAAGTAAAACAAAATCATTGCTTGGCTAGAGGGTAAAATGGTGAGTAAAGTAAACTAAGGGAAAAAGGAAGAAAAAAAAAAAACATTAACACTAAAACAAAGAAAATGCTAGGGAAAGTTTCAGCGGACCGTCTTTCTCCAATTCCCCTCCATCACCTGTAGCTAGACCTGATCACGGTTCGGTTCGGTTCCGGTTCCGGTTCCGAACCGCCGGTTCCGGTTCCGATTTTGGAGGAACCGGAACAAATCGGAACCGGAACCGAACCGAAAAAATCCAGTTCCTTGCGGTTCGGTTCCTAACCGGTTCCGGTTCGGTTCCCGGTTAGAACCGTAGAACCGTTCGGTTCTTAATAATTTTTTTATTATATATATATATATAAATATATATATATATATATATATATATATATATATATATATAACTTAAAAAATACTTTAAAAAACATAAAAAAAAAACTTTTAAAATAGTTTTTTTTTAGAGTGGAAAGTATATTTAAAAAACTTAATTTTTTTTTTTGAAAACGTAATTTTTTTTTTCTTAATACTTATATATATATATATATATAGAGAGAGAGAGAGAGAGAGAGAGAGAGAGAGAGAGAGAGAGAGAGACATACATACAGATAGATATATATATATGTATAAATATATATAAATACAGATATATATATATATATATACATACGGATATATATATATATATATATAAAAATATATATACAGAGATATATATATATATATACACGGACATACATATATATATACATATATAGAAAGAGAGGAAATTAATATTTCTTTCTTTTTTTTTCTTTTTTTTTTTTTAAACCGGTTCAAACGGTTAGAACCGCGGTTCTAACCGTCGGTTCCCGGTTCCAAAAATGAGGAACCGGAACCGAACCAGTTTTTTCGGTTCCGGTTCCGGTTCTGGTCAAACCGGTTCCGGTTCGGTTCTAAAACCGTTGACCCCGGTTCGGTTTTGGTTCCGGTTCCGGTTCTAACCGAACCGGTGGTCAGGTCTACCTGTAGCCATTTGTTTCATTTGCTGCAGTTCTAGCATTCTAAACAAATATTATCATTTGGAATTGGTCTTGTTTGATTGGTATGATATGATTAACCAAGATAAGATTAAATAATCTAATTAAAACCCAATTGTGTTATTGAAGCCAAGATAAAATAAAATTTCCGAGTCAATCAGGAAAATTACTGGGTTCACCAAACATCAAACCAAGATAAGATTAAATAATCTAATTATAACCCAATTGTGTTATTGAAGCCAAGATAAAATAAAATTTCCGAGTCGATCAGGAAAATTACTAGGTTTAGCAAACATGAAAATTTTAATTATTTAATTAATCATGACTAGTCTTCTCAATCAAACGAGGCCTTCACGAATTTCAAATCCATCGACTTTGTATAGATGAATTGAATTTCACAATAATTGGAACGGTGAACATGGAATTTCAAAGAGTTGGTGTTCTGGAATAATCAAATCAATGATTGAAGACGAAGATCATCTCAGATCTTGACTATAAAGGTTCTAATCGAATCAGATTGGAGGAGCTACTGCATACAGTCACAAGTAAGTATGAGCTCTGCAAAATTTGATCTTGAGAAATTCAATGGATGACTTTAGGAGAATTAAGGCTCTGCTGGTAAAATAAGTTGTTGCAGATACAATTGATGAAGAAGCATTAGATGGAAATCGATGCACGTTTACGCAATGGAAACAATTTTTTTTTATAAGAAAATGATAACACTGTATCATACATATACACACATAATGATTAATTTTGTACCTTATCGCTTCCACATAACAAGCATGCCTATTTATATAATTTAATTCAAAATTAAATTACTATTAATGAATCGAAACTAATTATACAATGAAGTCATCTAATCAATGGAATCATTTATTTCACGAACAACAAATCACGTAATCATATTATAAATTGATGTTTGCGAAGAGTTTCGATTCTTACCCTTGAAGCGTGAGATTCAAGAATGGAATTGAATGATCACCGAAGAGAATCGGACCTAGGGGCTGCACGTGGACAACAAGAACAAGAGTAACACCCTTGGTTGGAGATTCAGTGATAGTGCGTGCAGCCTGGGAAGACGGCGATTGCACGTTTTTCTTCTCCTCCAGTTAGATTTCCACCTTATATGATTTCATCCACCTCTTTTACAACACTTGATACATAGAGGCTAGAGTACAACAAAAGGAAAAACGAGAGAAAAAAAGGGGAGGGTCGGCGGCGCAGTGGCATGATTGCGGAGCAACAGCCGAGGGAGAGCGGCAGATGAATAGGGCTTAAGAGAGTTGAAAATCTCATTTTAGCTCATCTTTAAGTTGTATTGTTACTAAGGTTCTCAACCCTAATGGCCTTATGTCATGGACTTGGTCCATTAAGCTGTTAGGCACATGCCCTCATTCGCTCCGTTTCTAACAAACGATCGCTTAGAAAAGTATAACAATTACATATTTGTGATGAGCATAAAATTCTCATCAGTACGATTGTCTATTGATATTTTCTGATTTCCAAAATTAGAACTTTCCAATTCAGTGCACATGCCAAATCGGGAAACTATGCCAATTTAGAAAGTTCACTAAATTTCCTAAAAGTTCTTTATCTCTATTTATTCAAATCCGTAATCAACAATTACGAACCTTGGACCCTATCATGTGGACCTCCGATTATGCAATGATTAACGATTTGGTCTTAGTTCATTGTATTCATGGATCTCACACGAGAAGTGTGACCCCCTATGGTTCAGGTATAAATTAGACGTGGGCTCACAACTGTTTGTGATTCAAAAACACATTGTCTTTAAACTCACTCATCCCTAAAGTCCCGATTAAGATAAAACTCATCTTAACTTAAACACCGATCAAATCAGTGAATGTCCAACGAATCAAGATTGGCGTCTAGCAACTATGCATCATGATTCCCTAGATAAAAATGAATAGCCTGCAAGAACGGTGTGATATAATTAGCATATAATACAATCCCTCCGACTCATATGTCTCGATTGAACTAGAGGCACTGGTCCACCCATACCTCTATCATTGTCCAATAACAATGCGAATGTTCTAGGTAATATAACCCGTTAGTATGAAACTTAGAGAAACTCATTTCCCTAATCACCCCATTATCAATTCTAGGTAGATGCTCCATGGATTATAAACCATCAGAACACACATGACATTCATGACTAATCAAGTGCTCGAATCCCCTACTACAATGCACAGACTTTACACTACATTTTGGATTGTGCGAACATTGGCCCTTAGAGCGGTTTTCGACGAGACTCAGGGACAAGTCACGACACAGTTGGTCCTCTAGCGAAGCCATGGTGAAATATAGGTCCAAAAGTTTAATGGTGCACAAATATACCATAGAACTCTCTACTCGATAATCCAGAACCACTTAGATATTTCTTGTAACGCCCTAAATAAAAGTCATAATAAACGACTGTATAAACGAGCAATAAAATTTGAGAGTACCTATTTATTTTCTTTTCAAATACAAAATACAGTGGAATTTAAAGCTTCTGAAATAAACTGATGTAAGACCCTTTTATAAACATGCCAGTTACACAAGTGAACTCTAAGATTAGTCAAACATAACTGACATAACACACACTCGTACTCTATATGTATTCGTCACAACATACCAGCTACTACTTCGAAACACATACACCATGTTTACATGCTACATTTCTAGTTATGATATTGGAATGATTCTATTGATTTATTGATATGAACCAGCTAGGTATGCGAGCTAGTAGCGAGCTCGATAAAGGAGTTGATGATTCGAATGAGTTGTATGTGCCAAGATGACCAATTACGCGAGCTCGTGCCACGCGGATTGAAGCCTCCATTCTTAAATTAGTGAAAGACGAGCTCAGGAATGAAGAACTAATGACGCATAGTACGGTCCATTAGAGCTCAACTGGAGCGAGTTGACGAAGCATGTCGTCAGGCAAGCCGAGGTCAAGGACTTGAGCCCATCTAGTCATCCAGCCGAGAAGACATGAATTGGAAAAGAAGATTATTATTATTGTTTGTATTTTAATATCGAACAATTTATTTCGTGCTATTTAGAGTCTGATTTGGACTACTTTTAGTTTATTTGGTTATTTCTTTATAGATAAGTTAGGGGTTATTTTCGTTGTTATATTGGGTCTCTTTGAGACTTATAATTATGTTGTTTTAGGGTCATTATTAGTGGGAATATTTTTAATCATTAATATTGAGCGATTAGAGAAGATTGTATGCAACTGTGCCAGAATATGCGGACTAAAGAAGATCCCAATTTTATAGATTTATTGCTTAGAATTGGGAATGGTGTTGAGACTTTTATTTTTAACGATAACATAAAGATTCCATCTCATATTTTAGTCCCTTCTGATAATGCTGCTACCTCTTTCGATCGTCTTATTGGCGATGTTTATTCCAATTTAGAGACTCATGCAAAACATTTATGCCTTTGTAGGTAGATCTTGTTAAAATAATATTTTCCATGATCCTGAAATAAATCACAGCAATCAAAGATTTTTATCCTCCCATAATTATGGGCAGATGGAAGAAGAATGAAGAAATAAGTGGCAGCTAAAATGCTATAGACACAGTTGCAAATTTAGACTATTAATATTTATGTATATTATAATATCTTTCGATGGTAGAATACCTTGTATATAAATATTAGTTGTATCTCTCATAAAATAATCAAAAAATAATAATAATAATAATAATAATAATAATAATAATAATAATATCCATCACTTATATGCTATTCGCCAAAACTTCTCATAGTATCAGAGCCAAACCGCAAGCCTTGAAATCATATCTTCTGCAAAAAAAACCGATGAACCTTAGCTTACCATCCAATCATTCCATCATTATTCCAGTCTTATTTCAATAAACTAAGTACCACTAGTTATCTTATGTGGCATTCTCAAATCACCCATTGTGTTCGCAGTTTAGGTGTATTTCATCATCTCGGAAGTGATGAAATTTCAACTGAAGAAATCAAAAACAACGAAGGAAAGACGAGCCCAAATCCAGTTTATGCAGCATAGATCATCAATGATGGTCTGCTTCTTTCATGGCTTTGTGGAACCATGAATGAAGAGATGTTATCATCAAACTTTGATGCAGAAGCGGCTCGTCAACTCTGGAAATCTCTTGAAGAACAGCTTCTCCCGATTAAGATCGAGAAAGAAGAAAACATGAAAAATATGTTCATAACCATCAAAAAGGGCTCACGATCCCTAAATGAGTACCTCTAAGAATTAAGTGGATATTAAATAATCTTACTTTTATCAAAAAGTCAGTAAATGATCTTGATAAAGTTTTCAGATTTGCAAATGGCCTTGGACCCAAATATGAAAAAATTTGGCTGGTTATGTTGACAGAGCCTCCTTATCCAGCCAATTTGTTTTGGCACGTCAAGGGAATGAACAATACTTAGGGGCATTACGAGATGAGAAAAAAATATTTTGTCGAACCTGAACAAGCCTTCTACAGTCACAGTGAACGTGGTCGAGGAAGCCGTGGAGGACGATTCAATTCGAGTGGTCGAGGATTTACTCCTGCCAAACGTTCTACAACACTCAGCTCGAGAGGCAAAATATTTACGCAAATCGTCCACAATCTAATAACAACAACCACAATGGTCAAATGAAAGATGGAGATGTGGAACCGACCCACCACATCTCTCGTACTTCAAACAAAAATGAGAAAACTATTTGTCAGATTTGCCAAAAACCGAATCACGAAGCAATTGATTGTTGGCACAGATTTGATTACTCGTATCAAACTGCAGACCTGCCTCAGGATCTCGCAGCCATGAACATCAGTGATAACCAATCATTTTATATCGACTCGGAGGCTACCTCTCACATGACAAATGTGCAGATAAACTTTCTTCTCCGAAACCTTACTTAGGTCAATATGTTATTTACGTTGGAAATGGTGAGTGTTTGCCTATTTCTCACACTCGTGATGCATATATTAATACATAATAAGGAAAATTGAAGCTAAAGATGTTCTTGTAGTTCGTGATTTGAAAAATAATTTGCTATCTGTGGGAAAATTTACTGATGATAATATTTGTACTTCTGAATTCTTGGCTAATGACTTTGTTGTTAAGGATCGTCAGCAAAGAATAATAGAAAGAGGGCATAAAAGAGGACATCTCTATGCTCTAGATAATATCTCTCAACAGGCTCTAAGTGCAATAAGAAAAGGCGGTTCTTCTTCAACATTACGGCATCAACGACTTGGGCATCCAAACTCAAAGACCATTTTCGTCTTGAAGGAAAAGAAAATTATTAATGTTACAGATTGGGTGACTAAATCATCTATATGTACTAGTTATCAAATGGAAAAAAAGTTGTAAGTTACCTTTTCAGCTATCAAATAAAATCTCAATATATCATGTTGAAAAGATACATTGTGATCTTTGGGGTCCTGCATCTGTACTTCAAACCAAGGGTGTCGATTTTATGTTGTTTTTTTCGATGATTATTCAAGATTCACATGGTTTTACCCTTTAAAAAGAAAATCTAATTTTTTTGATTGTTTTTCAAAATTTCAAAAATTAGTTGAAAACCAATTTGATAGGCGCATTAAGATTTTTCAGTTTGATGGTGGAGGAGAATTCAATTCAAATATTTTTCATGATCATATTCAAAATAGTGGAATTGAACTACATGTATCATGTCCGGGAACTCCGGAACTAAATGGAGTGGCAGAAAGGAAGCATCGCCATATAATAGAAATTGGACTAACTATGCTTTTTCATGCTAATATGCCATTGTCTCTTCGGGTTGAATATTAATCTAGTGCGGTATATCTCATTAACAGAATGCCATCCTCGACGTTACAAAATGAAAGTTCGTATTACAATCTTTACAAACGACATCCGAATTATAGTGGCTTGCGGGTGTTGGGATGTGAATGTTTTCCATCATTGCGACAATGTGGAGGATCTAAGTTCATAAAGAAAACATACCCATGTGCATTTATTGGGTACAAACCCATTCATAAAGGGTATCGATGTCTTGAGCCAAAAATGAAACAAGTCTACATCTCATGCAGTGTTCTAAAAATCGCCCGAGGGGGTCGACTTATCGATCTCCGAGGTGGAGGCTGTCCCAAACCTTTACGATTTTGGTGTGAGGCTGTCCCGCCTTAAAGGTTAGAAAAAACGGTTTTTTCATGTGAGACGATTTTAGGCGGTCTGAGACGGGTTGAGGGGGTCTGAGGCGGTCAAACCTTTAAGGCGGGTCAAACTTCGATGGCAAAAATCGGTTAAAAATCGGTTTTTTTTTATTGTTTTTTTTTCAAAATAAAAATTGGAATTTTAATAAAAAAAAAATATGAGTTTATGATGTATTTTATTTATGTTAACTGTTATTGTTAAAGAACCTAATGATGTATGCCAAGAATGATGAAGAATATATTTAAATTTATAAGGATATTTATAAATCCTAATGATTAAATTTTTATTTATAATTTATAAGGATATTTATGTATTATGATCATATTATTATTAAATTTTTATTATGTTATTAGGATATATACATTATGGAGATATAACTATATTTAAATATATTTTTATATATTTTTTGAGTATTTATAAATAATATTTAGAAATATATTATATTAAATTTTAAAAATCGATTTATTACTGACTAATGACCGCCGTACCGATTAATCGTGAGTCAGAGCCTAACTGCCTCCGACTTGATTATCGTTTTTTACAACCTTGATCTCACGGCATGTTGTTTTTAATGAAGAAATTTTCCCATATAGACCAGCAAGTCAAACCCCTATATCATCCGAGTTGGTGGTGAGTGAGTTTCCTTCTTTCGATGAGTGAATCAATTCAAGGGACTCAAATGATCAAAATATGTGGCTAAACTCATTCGGTATGGATAATTCTATTCCTAAGAATAAATATTGCTATAATTCCCTTATTTGTGCAGATTTACATAAGGCTACAAATTCCCCGCTCACAAATGATGAACAAACTATTCAAAGAAATCAAGATTCATTTATCGACAACGCCGATCAACAAGAATTGAATACTTCAGATATTAAACTCATTCGGTATGAATAATTATATTCCTAAGAATAAATATTGCTATAATTCCCTTATTTGTGCAGATTTACATAAGGCTACAAATTCTCCGCTCACAAATGATGAACAAACTATTCAAAGAAATCAAGATTCATTTATAGACAACGCCGATCAACAAGAATTGAATACTTCAGATATTAATAGCTCGATGGATAGTGAATATATTATGGATAATACTCCTAGACCACCAAATCCATCAGTTGAAGACTTAGACATAGGAACTTTCTCCAATCTCACCCACTATTACAAATTTACAACAAGATGTTAGTGATCAAAGGCCTATTCGAGAACGATGTCCACCAGTTTATCTCAATGATTATTGTCTTCTTGCTTCCATTTCAAAGGAACCTAAAACCTTAAAATGAGCTCTTAAGTACTCGTGTTGGCTCATGTCTATGGAAGAGGAATTACAAGCTCTTCACGACAACCATACATGGGACTTGGTTGCAAGACCAGCTGATTTCAATGTGGTTGTTTCAAAATGGGTATATAGAATTAAATACTGGGAAGATGGAACAATTTATCGCTTCAAAGCTCGTTTAGTGGCAAAGGATTTACTCAAATACCCGGACTTGATTTTGAGGAAACATTCAACCCAGTACTCAAACCGACGACGATCTGATTAGTTATCGCACTATCTCTATCTCTCAATTGGAATATGCGTCAACTTGATGTCAAGAATGTGTTCTTACGAGGCAAACTCAATCTTAAAGAAACTGTTTACATGGAACGACCCCCGGGATTTATTAATAATGACTTAACCAATCATGTTTGTTTGCTTAAAATTCTTTATACGGCTTAAAACAAGCACCAAGCGCATGGTTCAACCGTCTTTCACAATACCTACTCCACCTTGGTTTCTACAGCAAGGCTGATTCGTCTTTGTTCATATATCGTGATGGCGAGCTAATAATTATTTTTCTTATTTATGTTGATGATGTTCTTATTGCAGAAAAAAAAAATCTTTTCTTATTAATAAGTTGGGTTAAGAATTCTCCATAAAGAATCTTGGCCCATTACACTATTTTCTCGGCGTGGAGATCAAACATTTTTCTGTTGGAGTTTTTTATCTCAAGCCAAGTATATATCCGACATTCTTTCAAGAACAAAAATGCTTGAAAGTTCACATATTTCAACCACGGTAGTTCTCAATGACAAAGAGTTAGCTGGTGAAGACCCTGTCGATATGTCTATCTATCGAAGCATTGTCAGTGATTTACAATATTTGACATTCACCCGACCAGACATTTCTCATGCCGTCAATCGTGCTTGTCAACACTTAAACAATCCAACTATGATTCACAGGAAGGCTGTCAAAAGAATACTACGATACTTAAAAGGCACATAATATTTTGGCCTTCAATATCTCCATCAAAGTCCGATCTCTCTATGGTTTTAGTGATGCTGATTTTGTTAGAGTAGGTGACGAACAAGCCAACTTGTGGTTGTGGTCTTTCATTTAGTATTGTAATAAATAATCATTTTTTTGTATTAATGATCAAACACTTTTTGGTATTCTATATCTTTGTCAATTACATAAACATAGATATAGTATTTGCAGTTATTATAATTAATTATATTTGATCAAGTAGGATCATGAGATGCTTAGTTAAGTAAATTAACTGTTAAACCATGTTCCTAGTCAACGGGTTATGCCAACAATGAGGATATCGGCATTTCCCATTCGAGACTAGCACTTAGTGTATGTGTACTGCGTCTCATCAGTAAATGGTATTGTGATATCGGCATACATAAGTGTGTGCTCATAAGTTGATGAGTTCACTGAACTCCCTCATCCTAGAAATCTCAAAGTAATTCTCAATAATGGAGTAGAGATCTCTATGATACAGTTGTACACCATTAGTCCTAAGACCTAGACATTACCGTGACTTCTCTAGAGGACCAGCTGTATTGTGACATGTCCCTGAGTTCCACCGAGGACTGTTAAGTGTATATTCTTACGCTTAATCATATCTTTTAATTGGTGCTTTTGGTCTATTTTATTAATAATTGGTGCTTAAAGTTTTGATTTATTGTGTTTCAGGCACAAATTGAAGAATTGAATAAATTGGGGGTCAAAACTACAATTTAGAAAAAAAAATGGGCAAAAATTGGAGAAGTCAAACATCCGAGAAGGAAAAATTGCGCGGTAAATAAACCTCCAAAAGTTACAAGGAAACTGCATTTTCCCCAATTTTTCCCACCTTATAAAAAGCCATCTCAAGCCCACAATTCTGAGTCCTTTTTTTACGCAATTTCAAGAGCAAAGAAGCAATAACGAAGACGAAGAATTTGAAGACTCCAAGCATAGTTTATCTTTTTATGAATTGTTATTTTGCTTTAAATTTAATCATGCGTAGCTAAAGTCTTGATTCTAGGATTTTATTTTGAACCCAATGTGGGATTTATGAATCATTTTCCATGATTTTATGCAAGTTTTAACTTCAGATTATTTCTTCTACTTGTTTTATTAAGTGCATGAATTGGCCACTTTATGTGCTTTTATGTTATAGTTAATCGCATGAATCGGAAGATCGAGTTAAAAATTAGAACATGGGTAGAAGAGTCTTTGTAGTATTAACACGGGAATATCATTAATCTCTTAGGTAGCCATTATGGAGATTTGTGCTTCATGATGTGTTCTAGAATTAATTATGTAGGAATACAATAATTGAATCTAGAGTATTAGAATCGTAATAAATGCGAAAGTGGGTTATGATTAATTTAGCATCTCAGGTTAGTACTCCGATTTAATAAATTGCATAATTGAAGAAATTGGGAAATTAATAATCATATAAGGAGAAGAATCGGATCCTAGGCTTGTTTTCTCTGATTAATCTTCGTGTTTAATTGTTTTCTTGTTCTTGCTTGTTTAATTTGCTTTAATTTAATTTAGTTTAGTTTATAAGTATTAATCAACTTTTGACTGTGTATGGTGGGCTTGATAATAATTGGTAGAATTTGGCGACCAGGATTAGGTTATTAAATATTCTCTGTGAGATCGATACTTGGACTTAAATATTCATTATATTACTTGTTCGATACGTGCGCTGCGTGTAGGTAAAACCACCAACAAGTTTTTTGCGCCGTTGCCGGTGAATATCTTAATTATTTATTTTATTCTAGCTCTAGATTTGAACAATTTTCACAATTCACCCAATTTTAATTTTAATTTTATTTATATTTTTATTTTAGGTACCGTTTTATGCGCAGGAGACTCAATCTCGACAGAGAATCGTTTGGCCAAGAAATCGAACACACTTTTCGATCAGTTAGGAGACTTTAACGCGAAAACAACATAATGAGAGATAATCAGCTACAAGATGAAGAAGGGTATTTGCTCATGCTACGGGAGGTCGAATCCATGATCAACCACCAATTCCACGGCGTCCATTACTACCGCCAGAAGGCGATAATCAGGCTTTCCAGGACTACATAGTCCCTATTCTTGATGGATTCTGCCCAAGCATCCAGTATCCACCTATCGAGGTGCATAATTTCGAGATCAAGCAAGTCCTTTTGACGATGCTCAATAATAACGGGTTATTTAATGGATTGGCATGTGAATATCCGCATCTTCATATCGTTAATTTTCTCAATACCTACAACTCCCATCGTTAAAACGGCGTTTCCCAAGAGGCACTTCAATTGATTATGTTCAAACATTCCCTGCAAGGAAAAGCTCGCCAGTGGTTGATGTCCCAAGCCCCTCACTCCATCTCGTCATGGTCTCAACTCCTAAAACTTTTCATGAAAGTTTACAACTCAGCAGAGAAGGATGAACGAATATGACGAGAAATTTACAATTTCGTCCATGATCAAGGGGAAGCATTATTCGAGGCGTTGGAGAGATTCAAAACCCTTTGAGGCAATGTCCAACACACGTAGTGGAGCAATGACGACAAATCCACATCTTCTACCAAGGAATTAATGAGAATGCAATAACTGTATTAGACGCATGAACCGGAGGTAGTTTTATGAGTCAATCTATACCTGATGCATTTATTATGTTGGATCAGATTGCACATAACAGGTTTGCAAAATCAAGCGAAAAGATGATTAGTGGAGCCACGAAGGTTCCGAAGTTTTGGAATTGGATGCAATTAAGGCCCTTCAAGTTCAAGTGACCCAAACTGGTCAACAGAATCAGCTCCTTTTACAGCACATCAAGGCAAACCCACCACAGCAAGTCCAAGCCGTGAATTCTCCATGCTGTGAAATTTGCGGGGGAAATCACTACACATTACAATGCCAGCAAGATGTGCAATCACTCAACTATGTCAACAATGCGCCTCCCCAATTTTAAAATCAAGGGTGGAGATCATAGGGGCAATACGGAGGCAATCAACAAGGCCAAGGATACCAATGACCTCAAAGCCAATTCCAAAATCAGGGCAACAATCCACCAGCCCACAACTCACACACTGATGATGTGTTTGCCCAATTTATGACCGCCACTCAAGCCTCGTTGCGCAACCTAGAAACTCAACTTGTACAACTAGCATCGAATCAAGAAAATCGTCCCGCATGAGCATTGCCATCGAATACGGAAGACCCTCGAAAGAAAAAACTTGAGACCTACCACGTTATCAATTTAAAGATCGAGGAATATAAATAAATTCAAAGCAAACCGCAAGCAATTGTAGCCGAATGCATCGAACCGATACCATAACCCCAAAGATTGCAAAATAAAAAGATCGAGGCCGAAAAATGGGAAGCAATTAGAAGATGCCCCACGGAAGGAGAAGAGAAACACGACAACCAAGAAACAAAGAGAGCTTGCAGAAAAAGAAGCAATTCAAGAAGAACCGCCATCAACAGTGATTGCACGAGCCCCACCGATTCCTTATCCTCTAACGTTTCTAAAGAAAAAGCTCGATACACAACCACAACTTTTAGAATTAAGCACTTAATATCAAGTTAACTCACAATCACTAACTTATACATTTAAATAAGATTTTGCAAACACCACCTAAATTTAAAAATTATCTATGGATTAACTCAATATTCATTATAAAATAATAGCATCCGAAAAATGTAGACAAATCCTTTTACAATTGTTCTTGGAACGCAATAAATCAATCAATTCAAGGTAGACACGCTTATTTTCCTTTTCTTATGTTTAAACATGGATTAAAAGTACAATATACAATTAGTCAATTCGAGATTTGGTGTTCGTTTTTTGACATAGGCTTCTAAATCATGAATTGAGTATCATGAGTATTTTGACCTTACAAATTAAATTTGGATTTATTTTAATAATTAAATTAAATTGGGATTTGTTAGGCCGAATACTAGGGCTTTTTGGAATAGTTGAAGGAAATTCACATAAATATCCTATTCATCGAAGCACTTCAAAAGATGCTAAAGTGGGTGAAATTCCTCAAAGATCACGCAACAAAGGGAAATAAATTGCAAGGGAACGAGATGATCCAACTCACCGAGCAATGCAGTGCAATTCTTACTCGGCCCTTTCCACAAAAACTCGGCGACCCAGGTAAGTTTACTATCCCTTGTACTATCGGTAGTAAAAAAAATTAGATCGCTCATCGATTTAGGCGCTAGCATTAATCTTATGCCTTATTCCACTTATAAAAGTCTTGGATTATGTGAGATTGAACCGACGAATATAACTGTTCAATTAGCCAATATGTCTTTAGTTTACGCAAAAGGTATTTTAGAGAATGTGCTAGTAAAAGTTGACAAATTTATCTTCCGTATTGATTTTGTTGTACTCGATATGGATGGGATAGGGAGATACCTCTTATTGTAGAGAGACCGTTTTTAGCCACGTTGAGAACTCTAATTGATTGTGCTAGTGGTGATCTTACGATGATGGTGCATGATCAAACGATCAAATTTAATGTTTTTAGTGCAAATAAAAATCCATGTGATAATAATGCTTGTTTTGCTATTGATACTATGGATCTTACAAATCTTGGAAATTTTGATGTTTTGATCTTAGACCCTTGGGAAGCATCTTTGAGTGCAGGAGACGATGGCAGAAACAAGAGCAGACATTAGCAAGTTTGTTTTGTGGACTCAACCACAATTCTTCCAAAGGATCGTCCTAAGAGTTGGGATTTTTACGGCAATGACGGCCCCAAAGAACGGATGTTGCCACCCAAAGAGCCAAACAAGCAACAAGAGAAGGCCTATGCAAGCTATTGGGGTCATAACGATATAGTCAAATGGAAATTTCACAAGGGACAATTGGTGTCATTATGCAAATGCCGTTTTTGGTTATTCCCAAACAAGCTCAAATCAAAGTGGTCGGAGTCGTTCATTGTCCAAGAAATTCTTCCTCACGAAGCAGTCAAGATAAAGGAACGTGATTCGGATCGCACGTTCAAAGTGAAAGGAAGTCGGCTAAAGCCTTATTGGGTAGATAGTGAAGATGGTCAAGTGACTTCGGTCACTTTTGCTTGAAAATAAAGAAGCAACGTCTGGCTAAAGACTCTAAACTTAGAGCTTCTCGTGAGGCAACATGACCTTTATTGCTTTTCGTGTTTTTTTTCTTTAATGTTATGTTTTGTTTTTATAGGCATGCATTTTTCTTTATTTATTTGATTTTTATTTTTCAGGGTCAAAATTGTAATTACGGGTTCCAGACGGCCGTCCGAAAATACAAGAGAAATTCCGGACGGCCGTCTGAGTTCAAGCAGGGAAAAGCCCAACTCACGCATTTTCAGACGGTCGTCCGAAAATAGAAGGGAAAAGACAAACGGCCGTCCGAGAATTAGTTCAATTTTCGGGACGGCCGTCCGAAAGCCCAGACTTCAAAACCAACTCACGGCTTTTGAGACGGCTGTCCGAAAATTAGTTCAACTTTCGGGACAGCCGTCCGAAACAAAGATTGGGCGTATAAAAAAAAAAGGGAAAATCAGATTTCTTTACCACAAATTCTCAAACCCTTCTCCTACTTTGTCTCAATCACCCACGCCCCAACAATCTAATTTTTTGAATTTCATTTCAAAATTCACGAATTTCACACACAATACTCAACTCCCGGTTCTCCAATTCTTGTAATTTTGTTGGTATTGACAGGGAGGCTAGAGAATCAATCCAAATTCTCCACAACCTACCTCTTCAAGGCACGCCACAAGGTGTTCGATCAATCTCTCCAACCAAGTTTGGGGTTCGATTCTCGTCCAATTTTCACCAAATCTTTTTTGAGCCTTCCAATCATGTCTTCCAACAAGCGAAGTCGCACGAGCGACGCATCCTTTTCGAAAAAAGGGAAAGGAAAGAAATGATCCACCAAAGAAACGTTGGTTCCCCAACTCGACATAGAAGCTTTTAGTGTCGGAGGAGTCGCCGCCCTATTCGACCAACAAACCAAGAAGAATTTCATCACGGAACGAGCCTTGAAAATCACCCTACGATACTTTGCCAACCTTAATCAGGAAATCATCACCCGAGGGTGGCAAAAGTTGTGTGCACCGGAGCCCACTGACAATATCTCGATCGTCCGAGAATTTTACGTTCATACATTGGTACTCAAAACTCCCAAGTATTCCACAAGTGTGGTACGGAACATATATGTCGGGTGGAAAACGGACGACATCAACCAATATTACCATCTCCGCTACTTAGGTCACAATTGAGATGTGATGCACGACGAAGTCACCAAGGATCAAATTGGTGAGGTGTTATGTGATGGGCATTCGAAGTGGCTTGAATACCCACATAAGAAGATGTACGAGCTAAGTTGGAAGAGAATCAACTACGAAGGCAAAGCGTGGTTGATATTCATTTGCGCCAACGTGATTCCGACTACCTCTTTTAGTCGGATCAACCACGGACGATGTGTTGTTGCAAATTACGTCATCACGGGGAAGTCGATCTATGTCGGTTCCATTATTTACGATCAACTATGGCGGACTATGCACGACAACTCAAAAGTAAATCTTCTTCCCTATCCTCGTCACGGGGTTGTGTAAACAAGAGAAAGTCCCCAAGCACTCGAACAACATCGAACTCAACATTCAGAAGCCAATTGCCAATTTTGCGGCCTCACAATTCAAAGAAGCGGTCCACGACGAGCCACGAGCCTTGGCCGAATTTGAAGCCGCTCCTCAACCACAAGCGAGAAATGACCACGAAGCCTCGAGTTCACATGCCAATCGATGATTTCGAAGGAAGATCGAGCGAGAGATGTTACTCACGACGAACCGATTGGCGACCGTCGAGCATAAGGTCAACACGGTGGAGGCACTTGTGATGTGGCACTGATTCTTGAGCCCGTACCCAACCTTTCCGACGGCGAGGAACATGAGAGAGATAGGGAGGAGCGCCCGATCCCATCGGCTCCGACTAGTCAGGTGTATTCTATCCTTAAACTTTGTTCTAATTTCGTTGAGGTCAACAAAAATTTTAAGTTTGGGGGTGGAAAAAAAAGTTATTTGTGATTTATTTGCTTTAGCTTGCATGTCTTAGGTTTTTATTTTAGATGTTTTTATTGCTTTTGGCGTTTTTTTTAAATGAAAAAAAAATTTGCTTGAGTCGGATGCATCGGTGAGTTATGATGATGAGAGATGACCTTGTTTGTTGTATAAGAATTAGATGTTTGTTTAGCTTTTGATTCAATGGAACTTAGAAGCAAATAATTGCTAGAAATCACACACTTTGTGCATTGCTTTTGTTGAACGTTTTGTATTTTAAATTTGAAACTAATTTGTGTTTGATCATGCTATGTTCAGTTTTTAGAGCTCGCCTTAGGAAATTCACAGTACGACGTATTGAGTAGTGAGTGATTTGGGATATGATTTGGACCTTCTTTGAACTGTTTGAACCTTTCAAGCCGATCTTTTATCGAAATTATCCGTAGAACCTTGATTTGAGCCTTGAAGAAATGGTTTTCTTTCTTTTAGCCATTGCTTGATAAGGTAGAATAGATGGAGATTCTTGAAAAAAAATTATCCCTTGGTGTTTTTTTGGAAAGATTAAAAGAGCTTCTTCTTCCTCTTCGGAAAAAAAAAAAAAAAAAAAAGAAGAAGGAGAAGAGACTTGAAGAGAGAAAAATGACTAGTTGTTGAATTGTTTTGAAAGCTAGATCCACTATCTTAAGAGCAAAAGTAATCAACTTTTGTAATCTTGATAATATAGTTTATTAAAGTCCTTAGAGGTGAATTCATTGTTTCAAACGCCTATCTTTCAAATTTTGGCATAATCACCTCAATTCAAGAACCATAGCCACTTATACCCATATTTCCTACCTCGAACCAAAGAGCCTAACAATTGAAAGCCAAAAAGCCCCAATAATCCCAATAGGTTAATATTCAGTATTAATAGAGTAGAATAATTTGGTGAGTATTTGGAGTCAAACATATGTATGTAAGCATAATTTTTTCTATTCTTAATTTACAAATATTAGATACTTTAAGCAATTGCATAATTTGTGGTTTTTGACAGTATGTAAGTGACTAAGTGCTTTTGAATTGTGAGCTTGCAAATTTTTCATAATTTTCATTATAATTACAAGTTCTGAAAACGTGAAGTTGGTCATTTAATCTATGTGATGAAATGCAGTAGTTGAGTTATTTACTTATGATTAGTTTTTGCTTAAGGACAAGCAAAAGTTCAAGTTTGAGGGTGTGTTAAGTGTATATTTTTGCACTTAATCATATATTTTAGTTGGAGCTTTTGGTATATTTTATTGATAATTAGTGCTTAAAGTTTTGATTTACTGTATTTCAGGCACAAATTAAAGAATTGAATAAATTGAGGGTCAAAACTACAATTTAGAAGAAAAGATGGGCAAAAATTGGAGAAGTCAAACATCCGAGAAGGAAAGACTGTGCAGTTAATAAACTTCCAAAAATTACAAGGAAACTGCATTTTCTTCAATTTTTCCCACCTTATAAAAAGCCATCTCAGCACACAATTAGGAGTCCTCATTTTAATCAATTACAAGAGCAAAGAAGCAATAACGAAGACGAAGAGGTTGAAGACTCTAAGCATAGTTTATCTTTTCATGAATTATTATTTTGCTTTGAATTTAATCATGTGTAGTTAAACTCTTAATTCTAGGCTTTTATTTTGAACCCAATGTGGGATTTATGAACCATTTTCCATGATTTTATGCAAGTTTTAACTCCGGATTTTATTTTGTGATTAATCTTTGTGTTTAATTGTTTTCTTGTTCTTGCTTATTTAATTTGCTTTACTTTAATTTAGTTTAATTTATAAGTACTTATCAACTTTCGACTGTGTAGGGTGGGCTTGATAATAGTTGGTAGAATTTACCGACTAGGATTAGGTAATTAAATATTCTTTGTGGGGTCGATACTTGGACTTAAAAATCCATTATATTACTTCTTCGATACGTGCACTTACGTGTAAGTAAAACCACCAACAAGGACCGCCCCAAGGGCCAGTGTTCGTGCAGTCCGAAATCTAGTGGGAGGTCTGTGCATTGTATTCAGAGATTCGATCGCTAGAATAGTCTTGGATGTCATGTGTGTTCATATAGTTTGTGATCATTAAGTCTATGGCCAGAGCTGACTGACTGATGATTAGAGAATGTGATTCTCTAAGTCATGCACGAACCGATTGCAACACTTAGAACGATCGCACTGTTATTGAACTATAAAGAAGGTCTCGATGAACCAACGCCTCTAGCTCAATCGGGACATATGTATCAAAGGGATCGTACCGTACGTTAACTATATCACACGGTTCTTACAGGCACATCATTTATATCTAGGGAATCATAATGCTTAGTTGCTAGACGCCAATCTTGATTCGTTCGGTGATTAAGTTCAAACGAGCTTCATCTTAATTATAACTTTTGGGGCAAGTTTAAACCACAAACAGTTGTAGGCCCACGGCTAGCTTACACCTGAACCATCGAGGCTCACACTGATTGTGTACTCGAATTCATTGAATAAACGGTCAAAGATAAAAACTTTTAATCTTTGCATGATTGGAAGTCAATACGATTGAGTCCAACATTCATTATTGTGAATTATGAATGAGAATAAGAAAAGGAAAGAACTAGGCGATGATCTTAGTGACCTTTCTAAATTGGGAAGTTTTCCAATTTAGTAGTTTTACTAAATTAGGGTTTCCATTTTAGAAATTGGAAATCGAGAGTTGGCACTCCTATCGACGAGTGCGTTTCAATGATTCCGAAAATATAGTTGTTATAATATTTCGATCGTTGGTTTGTGAGAAACGAGCATAGAAAAACTAACGGCCTTAAGTTGTTGGGCCCAGTCCAACTTAAGCATGTTAGGTCTTGTATACAAGACACTATAAATACAAAATGTATAGGTCTTGCACACAAGAGAAGAACCCTAGTCGGTTCCTCATACACAGCCGATGCCCTCTCCGCCGATCCGCCGCTCCCACCGCCGGACGTCGGCCCCACGCGCCGCCACTATATCGATAGCTTCTTCGCGCGATTGGCAGACGCGTGGCTGCAACGCGCGCGTGTTGTCACACGCTTTCTTCATTTTTTTTTTGTTTGGGAAGAGATGTCCAATCATTGGGGGGATTTATTATCCTTGGAGTAGAGAAATGATACCCAAATCTTAGGATGTGATGTTTAACCATTTGTGTAGAAATGTACATGAGATGTCCAACAATTGGGGATAGATGCTCAACCTTGGGGTGGGATAACCCCCCCCCCCCCCCCCCCCCCACACCCCCAAGCTCAGGATGAGACGATCACGAACCCTGTTATAGTTTTGTAAGACTCCAAATGTCATTAACATCATTGGAATGAGGAGCTCGTAAGGAGGAGGCGTTGTCTCTCGGAGGTGAGCATGGGCGTTGCTGCCCGGTTCGCGCTTCCTTGCGATGAGTGGATTGTTGCATCTCAAATCTGGGTCCAAAGTGGATGCCACGACACACTCGTATGGTGGTCGTTACCTTATAGCGGTGGTTGTATCGCGGGTGGAGCCGCAACGCAGGAGGAACGTTGGCTCCTGCTATGGTGGCAGCACGAGCTGAAGCTTCCGCGATCATACGCTGAAGGTTTTCTTCGGCTATCTGAACCGTTCGAGGAGCAAGTTGAAGTTGATTCTGTAGAAGCATCTGCGATCATACATTGAAGGTCCTCTTCGGTTATCTAAACTGTTTGAGGAGCAAGGAGAAGTTGATCCTATTTAGGACTCAATGGGGGGAGCGTTCGCTCTCATTGCGGTAGTGTATGGTGCCACTGCTTCAGTAAGAACATGAACCAAAGCTTATGCGATCGTATGCTGAAGCTCATCTTCGGTTATCTGAGCCGTTCGAGGAGCAAGGAGAAGTTGACCCTGCTGAGTCCCCAGTGGGGGCTCGCGAGGATGAACTAGTGTTTGGATCCCGAATGCGGGGAGGGGGAATCAGCAAGCCAGAGCCTCCACGAGGTGGGAGGGTGTTCACAGTGTCATGCTCCCCCTGAGCAGATGTCTCAAGGCCATCATGTTCGCTACGTGATCTTGTCTACCTTCCCACAGACGGCGCCATTATGATGATGCTGGTATTTGATCACCTTAGAGAGTTGAAGTAGGATGAGCTGGAAGAGCAAACTATATCACTGGCTAATGAGCTTGTTGACCTTAAGATACCTGCAATCATAGAACACGTAAACTAAGCCGGGGGATGATCCGGCGGAAACCTCTCCGACGCTCAAGTCAGACGTGCGGATAGTAGAAATAGTCCAGAGAATACAAGTTGTAGTATTGTTTAGATAATAGGACGTACCTTAAGGAATTAGTTCAAACTTATTTATAAATCATTGATTGCGCTGAAGTTTAATTAGTTGAGATTGTCGGGGCAAAACCTCATTTTAAGGTAATTGTGCATCGGTAGTAGTGGTCTTCAATATTAGGCTCGTGGCCCAATAGGTAAATAAATTGTAGGCCTATGGGGTTGGCCCAGTTAGGCATATATATATATATATATATATATATATATATATATATATATATATGGGTTATATGGGTTAGTAGCAAAGAGGCCCATGAAAATGGCAAATAATTAAAAGAAGGGGCATCCAAAGTTCATTCAAACATATATGCAAATAAGGAGAACCCGTTTCTATATATCAAAATTACCTCAAATTCCTTGAAACCCCATTTAACTCCAATTTCATGATTTACACTTCAATTTAGCTCAATTTCACCAATTAACCAATTTTAACCCTTATTCTAAATTTGACCCCAATTTTGATCAGCCACCACCGGAGACCGGCGGTCTCCGGCGTTGATTTTGAAAACTTTTTTTTTCCTTATTTTTTTCCGGCAGGTCAACTGCTGGTCTCCGGCGTTGACTTTTTTTTTCTTAAAAAAAATTATATATTACTGTCTTGACTGCTAAATTACTGTCTCCAACAGTAATTTAACCGTCGGAGACAGTAATTTAACTGTTAATGGATATTTTTTAATTTACTTTTTCTTAAAAAAATTATTTTAATTTTACTGTCTTGGCTGCTAATTAATGTCTCCAACAGTAATTTAACTGTATGGGACAGTAATATTACTGTCTCAGACAATAATTTTACTGTATTAATTAATTTTATCGTCTTGGCCAACAATTTTGTTGTCTTCGACCGTAATATTAATGTCTCATGCAATACTATTACTGTTTGGGACAGTAATATTAGTACTATTACTATTCGGGAAAGTAATATTCATAATATTATTGTCCCAAACAGTAAATATTATTGTCTGAGATAGTAATTTTACTGTTTGCGACAGTAATATTATTGTTTTGGACAGTAATATTTGTAAGATTATTGTTTTGGTATTCAATATTACTATTAAAGTCAACTAATAGTTAAATTACTGTTTCCGACAATTAAATTACTGTTGCAGACAGTAATTTAGCAGCCAAGACAGTAATATTAATTTTAATATTTTTTTTAAGAAAAAAATTCAAAAAAGAAAAACAAAATTCAAAAAAACAAGTCAATGCCGAAGAACGGCCCGGTCAACGTCGGAATCTGGCCGGAAAAAAAAATTATTTTTTCAAAAAATCATTAAAATGGGGGTTAATGTGATATATTCGTTAAAATCCAGGGTCAATGTGCACTATTGAGGAAGTTAGAGTATAATAGATGAAATTGATAAAAATTATATTATGGAGGGTATTTTAGACAAAAGACATGGGGATGAGTTTATTGGAAGACTGTTTTTTGTCTGAACCAATGTGCATTTAACTCCCTTGTCATGTCCCTCTTTGTCATTTGCCGTGTGTGTGTGTGTGTGTGTGTGTGTGTGTGTGTGTGTATATATATATATATATATATATATATATATATATTGATCCGGACTAATTTGGGCCTAGAGGAAAGACCCAAGCCCAACTAAATGAACACATGGATGGTCAGGGCAGACTTGGGCCCAGAAGGAAGGCCCCAGTAAAATTGAAGGGAAGCCCAATACCGTAAAAACCATAATAGACCGCAAAGGGTAATTAGCGAAGTGTAAAACCTACGAGATAGGCTGACGAGGTAATTCTACGCCTGACGAAGTAAGCGTTACGTCGGCATCTCGAAAGTCGTGGAGGGGACAATTCTGAGAGGTAGAAGATGGGTGTCAGGCTTGAACTGACCGAAGAACAGTAAAAAGGACCAATAAGAACTTGCCACGTGACAGAATAGACAGGATGGCGGCTTTTGTACCTAGGAAATGTAAACAGGCCCAGAAGGGCCCATATTGTAGTAGTATATATACTAGGTCATAAGTAGTGACGGTACACGGTTTTTTCTTGGATAAAACGGAATTCAATAAATTGGGCCACTCATATACATTATATTATGCACATTATCAATGAATTGGACCATTCATATTGTCTAATAATCTTTCTTATTCACACTATTTAGTGATCTCATAAACATACAAGGTATGAATATTCAAACCCATGACAAGATCTAATAATCTATTGAATAAAACAAAAGGGGAAACTTATATTATTGTATGTGGCTAATCTTGGCTCATCAAATGGCGCCGTCTGTGGGAACATTGAGTTATAGACCTGAGTTTTAATTATTTGCTTTAATATTCTGTTTGGTTACTGGTCCGGACTAGTTTGGGCCTAGAGGAAAGACCCAAGCCCAACTAAATGAAACATGGATGGTCAGGGCTAACTTGGGCCCAGAAGGAAGGCCCAAGTAAAATTGAAGGGAAGCCCAATACCGTAAAAACCATAATAGACCGCAACGAGTAATTAGCGAAGTGTAAAAGATACGAGATAGGCTGACGAGGTAATTCTACGCCTGACGAAGTAAGTGTTACTTCGGCATCTCGAAAGCCGTGCAAGGGACAATTCTAAGAGGTTGAAGATGGGTGTCAGTCTTGAACTGACCGAAGAATAGTAAAAATGACCAATAAGAACTTGCCACGTGGCAGAATAGACAAGATGACGGCTTTTGTACCTAGGAAATGTAAACAGGCCCAGAAGGGCCCATATTGTAGTAGTATATATACTAGGTCATAAGTAGTGAAGGTGCACGGTTTTTTCTTGGATAAAACGGAATTCAATAAATTGGGCCACTCATATACATTATATTATGCACATTATCAATGAATTGGACCATTCATATTGTGTAATAATCTTTCTTATTCACACTATTTAGTGATCTCATAAACATACAAGGTATGAATATTCAAACCCATGACAAGATCTAATAATCTATTGAATAAAACAAAAGGGGAAACTTATATTATTGTATGTGGCTAATCTTGGCTCATCAGTTACCTCGCTTTTCTCTTTTTTGTCATACAAGGATTCAAGGTACCTATGTCAACGGGTGAATAAGGCTTGGGCGTCCACTTCGCAACGGCGGAAGCATCGCCATCCCGACAGGAGAGCCCCGCCACGCCAGTTACTCCGGTGGGGCGAATGGCACCCCTCGTCGAGATACCCTCTACACCTCTCTCACTTTCCATGGAGGAGGTTCAGAGAATGGTGAATCAGGCCGTACAGCAGGATCGAGCTACAGAAGGATTGCTAAAATCCGTCCGCCTCGCAATATGATTCCAAGGACCACTACTCGGGATGAGGGAATGGATGCGGGCCCCTCCGTCAGCCCACTTATCCCGCCTTTGAGACAGCAGCAAGGTAACCCATTCTCGGCGGAAATCATGGCTTCGGATTTGCCAGTAGGGTTTCAGGCTTTGGAGCACCTAGCGTACAATGGGATGACAGACTCTTGGGATCATATAAGTCGATTTCAGACCACGTCTTATTTACACCGGTTCTCGGATGGGATTATGTGCCGCGCATTTGCAACCACGCTGCGGGATGCAGCCCAGTTATGGTTTGGACAGCTAGCGGAAGGGTCGGTGCGAGACTTCGATACTTTCAGTGCCATGCTGTTAGACCACTTCGCTAGTTCTAAAAAGCAGAAGAAGTCGGCTCTCACCCTCTTTGGAGTTCGGCAGGAGGATCAGGAGCCTTTGAGGAATTTTGTACGTCGCTTCACAAATGCTAGCCGAGAAATACCGGGCCTTTCCCAGGATGTGCTCACTAATGCCCTCATGCAGGGGTTAGGGATGGAGAATTGTTCAGGTCGTTGGCTAAGCGGGCGCCGTCGACATATGACGAGCTTTTGAAGCGAGCCGAGAAATACATCGCAATGGATGAGGCAAGGAAGATGAAGGAAGAAGAAACCGCGGTGGCTCCTGTCCATGATACCCCGGTAAGGAGTCCCCCACGTGGAAAAGATTTACATAGGCAGCGGCGTCATCCCTTAGCTCGCGAAATCCCAGTTCCTGAGCATCGAAAGCCTCGATACACGAGCTATGCCGTCCTCAATAAGTCGCTAACCCAGGTTCTGATGGCAATAGAGATAGGGTCGGACATTCGTTGGCCAACGACGTACCAGAAGACCCCGCCACAAGGCTCTAGCGATGACGGTTATTGTCGGTACCACAATCGGTATGGCCATCGTACCAACGAATGTGGTCATCTGAAGGACGAGCTAGAGAGGTTAGCCCGGCAGAGTCGAATAGATCAGTTCGTCAAAACGCAGGCGGAAGTTCACGCCGCCAGTAGGCATGTCCCACAACCCCGACCCTCGGTGGAGCCGAGAAATCACATCAAAATGATCATGGGAGGGCCTACAAATGGGGACTCGTACAGGGCGAGGAAGAAGTATGTCCGGTCGGGAAAATGGGCCTTTGCGGGGGAGTGGATCCACCCGGTACAGGAAAGCTCGCCAACCATTTCTTTCGGAGAAAATGACAAGCAATGGGTAGTTCGCCCACACCACGATGCTTTGGTGATAACCGCGCACCTAGTAGGATACGAGGTGTCCAGGATTTTTGTCGACAATGGTAGCTCGGTGGATATCCTGTATAAGGAGTGTCTGGACCAGATGCGCCTAGGGGAGTTAGACGTTAGCCCGATAAAAACCCCGGTCTATGGGTTTTCGGGCGAGGAGGAGGTGACCATTGGCGAGGTATCTTTACAGATAACTTTTGGGACATCGCCTTTGACACAAACCCACACGATACGCTTCCTGGTGATGGATACCCCGTCAACATACAATGTGATATTGGGAAGACCGACCTTGAACAAATTTGAGGCTATCCCGTCAACGGTACACATGAAGTTGAAATTTCCCGTGGGAAGAGAGATAGGCGAGGTAAGAGGGGACCAGGAGGACTCAAGGCGTTGCTATGCAGACGGAGTACGAGTAGCCAGCAGAAAGCGAGGAGAAATAGTACATTCATTACGGGAAGTACAAAGGACGGTGGACACTGATAATAAGAAACCTCGGGTGACTCCGATGGAGGAATTGTTAACGATAGAGTTACGGCCGCAAACACCGGGATGTACCACTCGGATCGGTAGCGAGATGAGTGGGGAGGTACGTCGGGAATTAACAGCATTTCTACAGGAGAATCACGATGTATTCTCGTGGGGCCCGAAGGATTTGAAGGGCATCGACCCCAAGTTTGTACAACATCGGCTAAATATTCGGGCCGACGCCCGGCCAATAAAGCAGAAGAGACGACATTTCGGAGCCGAGAAGGACGGAATAATAGCGGCTGAAGTAGAGCGACTTCTACAGGCGGGGCACATCAGAGAGATCCAATTTCCTAATTGGTTGTCCAATGCCGTGCTAGTAAAGAAAGCAGATGGAAAGTGGCGAATGTGCATAGATTTCAGAGATATCAATAAAGCATGTCCCAAAGATCATTATCCTTTGCCAAGGATCGATCAATTGGTAGACTCCACGGCGGGGTATGAATTATTAAGCATGATGGATGCTTCGCAAGGGTATCATCATATCACGCTCCATCCAGATGATCATAAAAATGTAAGTTTCGTTACGGCTGCGGGCACATATTGTTACATCGTCATGCCGTTTGGGTTGAAGAATGTCGGGCAACGTATCAACGGCTGGTGGATACCATGTTCCGTAGTCAGCTGGGGAGAAATATGGAGGTATATGTTGACGACATGTTGGTCAAGAGTAAGGAAACGAAAACTCACATCGAGGACTTGATGGAGACTTTTGCAAAGTTAAGGCAATACGGAATGAAGCTGAACCCGGCGAAGTGTTCTTTTGGGGTGCGAGCGGGAAACTTTTTTTTGGGGTATATCGTGACCGAGTGGGGTATCGAGGTGAATCCAGAGAAGGTGCAGGCTGTGCTGGGTATGAGATCCCCAAGGACGGTCAAAGAAGTTCAGGTTTTAACGGGAAGAATAGCGGCATTGGGGAGATTTATCTCGGGGTCAGCAGCAAGAAGCTTACCCTTCTTTGAAGTATTAAAAAAGAATAAATATTTCGTGTGGACGGCGGAATGTCAGCTCGCATTTGATCAATTAAAGGCATACCTTGTCCAAGTCCCCCTTCTCGCGAAGCCAATAAAACATGAATCTCTTCTCTTATATGTCGCGGCAGGGCAGGGGGTTGTCAGCTCGGTATTGGTACGAGAAGAGCAACATAAGCAGTTCCCGGTTTACTTTGTCAGTAAAGTTTTGCAGGGCGCGGAACAAAGATATTCTGATATAGAGAAGATCGCCTACGCAGTAATGATATCAGCCCGGAAGTTAAAGCCTTATTTCTTGTCACATACCATCATAGTAAGAACTAATCATCCTCTGAAGCAGATACTGAGCAATCCCGAGGTATCGGGTAGAATGGTAAAATGGGCTGTAGAGTTGGGACAGTATGATGTGGAGTTCCAACCTCGCGTTTCTATAAAAGGGCAGGTGTTGGCGGATTTCATACAAAAAACTATGCCGGGGTATGGCGAAGTAGAAGGCGAGGTATGGAGGGCTCACGTGGACGGTTCGTCCACTATTGGAGGTTGCGGGGTAGGAATTGTGTTAACTAACGCGAAGGGCGAGGTGTCCGAACACGCTGTAAGGTTGGCATTTCGGGCATGCAACAATGAGGTGGATTATGAAACGATCAAAGAAGAGCTTAGGCTGGCCCAGGCTAGGGGGGTGAGATTCATCAAGGTGTTTTCCGACTAACAATTGGTCGTTCAGCAGATCAATGGGGCTTTCGACGTGAAGGACGATCGAATGGGCCGATATGTGGCTCAGATATCCGAGCTTATGCCTCAATTTGGTCATTGCGAGGTAACTCAAATCCCTCGGGAGAAGAATCGCCGGGCAGATTTCTTGGCAATAGTTCAGCGGCAGGGGTAGGAGAGCGACAGATATCGTTAAGAGTGGAGCCGGAATGCGGTGGCAAGGCCGAGGTCTTGAGCATAGAAGTGAAGGAGGATTGGAGGTTGCCATTACTGGCATGTCTGCGAGGTGAAAAAATGGCCAGTAGAAAAGAGCAGGACAAAGTAACTGCGCGAGCACGCTACTTCGTGGAGATTGGGGGGGAGTTGTATAAAAGATCATTTGTCTCGGACCCGTTGAAATGCCTCGGCGAGGACGAGGTTGAGTACGCAATGAAGGAGATGCATGAGGGGTGTTGCGGCAATCACACTGGCGCCAAGAGCTTGGCGAGGCGACTTTTACAATCAGGATATTTCTGGCCATCAATGAAAAAAGATTCGGGGGAGTTTGTTAAACGTTGCTCCAAATGCCAAGAGCATGCTCCGCTGATCCATGTGCCGGCTGAGGAGTTGGGTATCATGACATCGCCCTGCCCTTTTTCCCAGTGGGGAATTGATATCGTCCGTCCTTTCCCGGTGGCTTCCGGCCGACGTAAGTTTCTAATTGTGGCAGTGGATTATTTTCTAAATGGGCCGAGGCTGAGCCAGTCACCTCGATCACCGAGGCTAGTGTTTTGAAATTTCTATGGGAAAATATATGTTGCCGATATGGAATTCCTCGCATACTCATCTCGGACAATGGAACGCAATTTAATGGCTCCAAGGTGCGAGCGTGGTGTGTCGAGAGGGGAGTCCAACAGCGTTTTTTTTCGGTAGCACACCCACAATCTAATGGACGGGTGGAGGTAACAAACTGGATTATAGTATCGGGCATAAAGAAGAGATTGGAAAAGGCCAAAAAAGCCTGGACAGAGGAGCTTGCATCGGTATTATGGGCATACCGGACTACTTTTAAGTCAGCTACGGGGGAATCTCCGTTCTCACTCGTGTACGGAATGGAAGCGGTATTGCCTATCGAAGTACGGATACCTAGTCGAAAGACCCAATCCTTCAACACATAACAGAATGAGCCCTTAATGAGGGGAAGTTTGGATATGATCATGGAGATGAGAGAGGTAGGTAGCGAGGCGCATGGAGAGAGAAAAAGCGGCAATGAAGGCGAAATATGACAAGAAAGTTCGTGGACGTAGGTTCGAGGTGAGCGACATGGTATTGCGACGAGCTGATGCTCTAAAGATCCGTGGTAAGCTCGAGGCAAATTGGGAAGGTCCTTACAAGATAATGCAGCGATTAAATGGTGGTGCGTATTGGATTGAAGACAAGTACGGTAAAAAGTTACCTCGACCATGGAATGTTTGTCATTTGAAGAAATTCTATTCTTGAATGGCGGTTGTTTACAAGATTTTTTTTTTTTTTGATAAGGGTATATGTACCTTTATTTTTGTCTCGGGACGATATACCTCATCTCTTTTGATAATGAAATATATGCATTTATGCATTTTGTGGAAAACATGTGTTTCTTCCAAGATTAACGAAGTATCACACGACGCGATATAACGAGTGTGATCAGAATGATGACACTGGAATAAGACAAGGTCAGTACTGACCTCGCATCCGATATAATGAGTGTAATCGGAATGATTACACTGGAATAAGACAAGGTCAGTATTGACCTCGCATCCGAGATAATGAGTGTAATCGGAATGATTACACTGGAATAAGACAAGGTCAGTATTGACCTCGCATCCGATATAATGAGTGTAATCGGAAGGATTACACTGGAATAAGACAAGTTCAGTATTGACCTCGCATCCGAGATAATGAGTGTAATCGGAATGATTACACTGGAATGAGACAAGGTCAGTATTGACCTCGCATCCGATATAATGAGTGTAATCGGAATGATTACACTGGAATAAGACAAGGTCAGTATTGACCTCGCATCCGATAATGAGTGTAATCGGAATGATTACACTAGATTAGGACAAGGTCAGTATTCACCTCGCACCTAATATAGATCAGCTTCAAAAACAAAATGCTTGAAAAGGGTGATTGGGAATGACGGCACTTAAATAAGACGAGGTTGGTATCAGCCTCACAACCAACATCAAACGAAAAAGATAAAACATAGGATATAAAGGGAAATGAAACACTCATATTATATATTAAATGTTGGAGATACAAAAAAAAAAAAAAAAAAAAAAAAAAAAAAAAGAGACAAACAAAGGAAAAAATAATAAAGGGCCGAAGGGAGGCCTTAGTCCTAAGCATTATCTTGAGTAGCCTCATTTTCTTCCTCAGTTTCTTCCTCACCGGCAGCCACCGCGTCCATCAGTTCCACAGGACTTGCCCCGGTATACGGCCGAAGTGCCTCATCCAGCGGGATTGTATACCATGGTTGCCCATCACGGCGCACCTTTAATGGTTGCCAGGTCACTGGCATCTTGTTCGCAGGCAACCTTCCCATTATGTCGAGCGGATCTAGGTCGACCGAGGCGCCAGCCTTCGAGATGTCCATTTGCACAATCTTGATGGTATGCGAGACGGCAAACTCCGTATATGGCATTAGGTCGGTTAAAAAGTTCAGAGAGTTCCGGTACATTTGCATGAGTTCTGCCGAGAACTTCTGAAGCATAGCTCTACCCTCGTCGGAAGGTAGAAAGGCGCGGAAACCCTCCTGCCAAGCACGAGATTTCTCCTCCTCGAGGGCTGCTTTCTCACGGGCATGTTCGGCCTTTTCTGCCTTAGAGGCAGCTCTCTCTTGCTCAAGAGCAGTAGCTTTCTCTTGGGCTCGCTGCTCCGAGATCACGATCTGATCTCGGAGAGCCCTCTCTTGCTCGGCAGCATCAGCTCTCGTTTTCTCGAGCTCCTCTCGCAAACGAGATAGCTCTAGCTGGGAGTGCGCCGACGGCAGACCTCTGTTGGCTAACAGACCAACGAGGTGGCTAAGTGCGGCGCAACCCTGCCGATGTAGCTTGTCTTCTCCTAGTTTTTCGAGCACCTTTTGGTCGTTGGAGGAGCGGAAGTTGCGAATGAAATCGACCATCTCGCGGAACCGGGCTTCGATATGAGTAGCGAAGCAAGCACCGAGATGGTTTTGGGTGATGGACGTGCCAAGGCAATGGCCGATGTCAACGACGCTTTGGTAGGGGGCGGCGGAGCATTCTTCTTCGAGCTCGAAGGATTTGTAGCCGACGTCTTCTTAGGCAGGGGAATAAGGGCATCTTCGGCACCTCGTTTGCGACGTGTTGACTTGGTGGTGTTTGTAACGTCGGCCGTTAAGTCGGGTGCAGCGTCTGTTTCGTTGGTCGCCCGAGGCGTAGATGAAGCTTCGGCTGCGGCCGCTGCAACGGCCTTTATCGGTGTCGGGGTAGAGCGCAGGTGGGCAAACATCGCTACTTCTGCAATAATAAAAATTGGAAAATGATTAGTAGATGCTTATTAAAGAAGGAAATAATTCGCATATGGGCGAAATGATTACCGCGTTCGGCGGGAGTCATAACAGGCCCTTGTGGACGGACTAAACCAAAGGCAGCGAGAAGCCCCGGCGTCCGTATGGCATTTTCTACGTCTAAAAATTGATTATGGAAAAAAGACTCTATATATGCGACGTCAACAAGCATTTCCTCGGTATGAGGGGGCGGGGTTTGGATACTACCGGCATGAGTATTAAAAGGCCACGGTTCATTGCTTCGAACGAAGAAGAATCTTCGGTGCCAATAATTAATTTTGTTCGGGATATTGGTAAAAATATTTTTATCTCGCCGATTAGAAAGATAGGACATCAAACCACAGCGACGGGCATAGAAAAAATAATCAAATAGCCCACCGCAGATGTTTTGAATATGAAGAAGGGTGCATATCATATAAAAACAATTCATTATACTAAATGAATTAGGGGAAAACCGACATAAAGGGACCCCGAAACGGTTGGCGACGTCTACTAAAAAGGGGTTAATAGGAAAGGAAAGACCGGCTTAGGCTTGATCCTCATACCAAGTCAATAGCTCGTCATCAAAGTAGCCCGGAAGTTGGGATGGCTCGGGGTGTACGTACCGATATCCATGCCCGAACTCCACTGACTCTAGGACCCAAGTACTGTCCACTATGGTATAAGGCTTTTTGGAGCCCGAGGTGGGTACGGGGTTTAGTACTATCCTATCGGAATCTGCAGCGGCATCCCCTACTTCACCTACACCGTCAAACATGGCGTCGTCTAAAAGGAGATACGAGGTATCGGAATCACCTAGAAGTAATTCTAGAGAACTACCCAAGGGAGTAGAATCGCTAGACATCCTACAGAGGGTATCTTTATTATAAGCAAGAGAAATGAAAGAATCACCTGCTAGAATGGCGTCCGGTGAAGCTAGGGGATAATCCGGGAATGCACGTGCGCGTGCCGTCGGGAAAAGATAAAGCAAACGCTGAATGCTTGAACGGATGAACGGATCAGAGGCTCAGGCAATCTTTTAGCAGAAGATTATAGAGTATGAGGAGGAAGAGGCAAGCGAAAAACGAAAAAAAAACCTAGTTAGGAGGTATATATAGATGTTATTCCTCACTTACCTCTGATAAAGGGCATCTGGCCGTTCATTTCAAATTAAAGAACGGCCACGATTCTGCAACCGTTCACATACCCCAGAACCTCGGGCATATCAATAGTCGCCTTAAAGGTAAGGGCACGTGGACGAGTGTGACATCGCCGCATTTAATTATTCTGCCATCGGTTCACGTGCTTACGCGAATTTCGGAGAAAAGTGATGATTGCCAGATTTCGGCACAAGCAGACGACATGCGCAAAACAAGAACCGTCATATCATCAACAGTTTAGTTCGTCACAACTAATTACTTGTAGTTGCGGCGAACTGGGGGGAGTGGAGAGGAGGTTCAAGAGATTTTTTCTAGGCATTTATACTATACCTAGTTTTGGATATCTCGTCATACTAGGTATAGTGGGGGGGGAGTAGATGATCCGGACTAATTTGGGCCTAGAGGAAAGACCCAAGCCCAACTAAATGAAACATGGATGGTCAGGGCTGACTTGGGCCCAGAAGGAAGGCCCAAGTAAAATTGAAGGGAAGCCCAATACCGTAAAAACCATAATAGATCGCAAAGGGTAATTAGCGAAGTGTAAAACCTACGAGATAGGCTGACGAGGTAATTCTACGCCTGACGAAGTAAGCGTTACGTCAGCATCTCGAAAGCCGTGCAGGGGACAATTCTGAGAGGTAGAAGATGGGTGTCAGGCTTGAACTGACCGAAGAACAATAAAAAAAGACCAATAAGAACTTGCCACGTGGCAGAATAGACAGGATGACGGCTTTTGTACCTAGGAAATGTAAACAGGCCCAGAAGGGCCCATATTGTAGTAGTATATATACTAGGTCATAAGTAGTGAAGGTACACGGTTTTTTCTTGGATAAAACGGAATTCAATAAATTGGGCCACTCATATACATTATCTTATGCACATTATCAATGAATTGGACCATTCATATTGTCTAATAATCTTTCTTATTCACACTATTTAGTGATCTCATAAACATACAAGGTATGAATATTCAAACCCATGACAAGAAACAAAAGGGGAAACTTATATTATTGTATGTGGCTGATCTTGGCTCATATTATATATATATATATATATATATATGTAACCATCAAAACATATATTTTGAATTCCAATTTCCGAATTTTCAAAAAGAAAAAAAAAAGAATCGAAATCCGAAATTAGAATACAATCTTTGGAATATCCGAAAGTAGTTCCAGAATTTCCAACAATATTTTCGAATAGTCCAAAATTTCCAAATATTGTTAATATTTATTAAATATTATATAAGAATATAATATACATTTTTCACGTATTTCCTCTTCAGTTATATTCATTAAGTATTTTTAAATTTAAATTACCCAAAAGAACCTTGTGTTTTTGCTGCATATTATGAAAGCTTGTGTTTTTACAAAATGTATTATTTTACCACTAATTATTTCATAATTAGTGATATCATATGTATTATATATCACCAATTGTAGCTAATCAGTAATAAGTGAAAACATTTAGGTTGTCACATCTAGGTTCTTTCATCTAGTAGTAACAATATTCATCTATAGTCACTAGGCTCCATCCAATTAGTAAACACTAATGAGATTTAGTGATAATGAATTTGGGAAAATGCCCTCACAATCTAATACCGACACTATACTAGAACTTCATTAAATTAATAACATCGCTTAAATAATAACTTCTTCTGGTCCCAACTCAGTAAAAACGTATTAAATTATTAGTTCGATAGTTTAATATTTCGTCGAACTGATAGAATTTGCCGATCTCGACTATATTAATATATATAGATGTGCAATTGTAATTAATATTGTCATTAGATGACATATTTCTTTGACATTTATCTTTTGGGCCACACTATTTACTTCTATCTCTCAATTATTGTTTATTTTCTGGCACACTACTAATTGACCCCAAAAAAAATGTGTTCATAGTACAATTAACTATAACACACAATTGTTCAAATTTAGAAGTTAGTGCTAGTATATAACATAACATCAGGGTCACTTTAGGAACGTATCAAAAAATTTAAAATTGTGCATTTACAAAAATGTCAAGTATTAATAAATTTCTTTAGTTATATTCTTAATGGCAAGCAATCTGTTGGAGCTGCTATTCTGTGATTGTAATATTCTAACTTTTTTCATTTTATTTTCTTTTTTGTTTTGTCAACACCAAATTAACCTTAATCTATTGTTATGACAGGAAATATTGTGTCCGGATTAACATTTCTTGCTCCACTGTAAGAAAGTTGTATTTTGAACGTTAACCAGTTTACTATATTGAATATTTTGTGTTGGTCTACTTTCAAAAAGATTTATAAAGCAAAATCTACCATGGAGATTGTGGCAATTCCTTACCTTGTTGCGTTATTTTCGTCGATGTTGTGGATATATTATGCATTATAAAATCAAACAAAATTATTTGATCCATCAACGCATTCGGGTGCGCAATTGAAGAAATGTACATTCTGATGTACTTGTACTTTGCTAAGAAACAAAATCGAGTTAGCATTGATCTTCTGTTTTCAGCCCCACAAGAGATGGAGTGGTCGGTTTGGTTTGCGTGGTCTTTTCTGTTATGGTGTTTGCATCACCATTAATTGCCGTGGTAAGTCGATTAATTTTTAAATAAAAATAAAATTGAAAGATATATATATATATATATATATATATATATATATATATATATATATATATATATATATATATATATATATATATTGAATCATTATTCATTCTTGAAAAATGTTCACTTATAAAAATGAGTACACATTTGCACATATAATCACGTAATCACGTAATATGAACGAAGTTTGCACGCGATTTGCACTTCATTGCCCATGATTTGCACAAGAAATTGGTTGGAATAAAGTATTATCCTATTTTTATCCGCTTTTATTTTCTCTTTAAAATCTTATTTTAATAATAGAAAGAAGAGCATGTAAAAATATGTTGCAAACGTATGTTTACTCCGCCACTGTTTATATGACATAGAAAACATTGTTTCAGCCGATTTGATGTATCTTGCTCCAGTGTAAGAAATATTTATTTTGAATAAGAAATATTTATTTTGAATGTTAACTTAGTGGTTGTTGTAAAATCCTTGTTATGAGTAAATAATTTCAAAAATAATACTAAAACTAAAAGTTACTTCTTCCGTTCTACAATATCGCTTTTGATGGTTTTTTTCTTCATATTATCTGTCACTTTAGAATTTCAATACAACCTTAATTGCATAACTATCAATTTCAACGTTAGTAAAGGGCATTTTAATCGGGGGCAACGGTATCTTAATCTAAAACCATATATTTTTACTAAAATCAAGTCATATTTAATGATATTTTTAATCCATGTGCAAAGCTAAAAACGACAATTAAAAAAGAGCGAAGAGAATAGAAATTACAAATCTCTGTAGCCTTACATTCAAAAAAATATACAAGGAAAAATCAATTTGGAGTTTGAGACAACTCCATATTTGGTTGCACTGTTTTCCTCAATGATTTGGGTATATTACGGCCTTATAAAATCAAATACATCTATCATCTTCATCAACCTATTGTGGAGTGTGGTAAGTGTTTGATTAGTTTTAAAATAAAAATTAAAAGAAATTTATTTTTATTTATTTCATGTTATTCACCTTATTAAAATTCTATTAATTTAAAAAAAAAATATTAAAGTATTGATAAATTAGTAATTATTAATTTGTACATTAACTAATAACTTATATTAGTTTATGAAATTATTATTATTATTATTATTATTATTATTATTATTATTATTATTATTATTATTATTATTATTATTATTATTATTATTATTATTATTATTATAAGAATTTTAATACCTTTTTTGTATAGGTATTAAAAGTGCAAGGAGCTTCCCAAGTTCGGGGGCATAATTTTCGATTTACTCTCTGAAATTGTTGGTCTGGAACTGAAAATTTCTGGTTCAGCCCATTTTTGAAATGTTTTTAAGTTCCCTAAATTAAAAAAAAAAAAAACGTATTATTTCAAAAATGTCCAAAAAGCATTCTTACAATTTAGGCGTCATTACAAATAAGTCCATCACTAAATACTTATTCATAAAGAGATCCAGACAAAAAATTCATTTACCAATAAGTCCACACATGGTCCAGATTTTTGTAAATGACTAAAATAACCCCTCATACTTTAATATGCTCCAATTTCATCCTTAACTTTATTTAACCTCAATTTGACCCCAAATTTCACAAATTATTCAATTTTGACCAAAAACTCTTTTTTTTCAAAAAAATAATTTTTTTTCAAAAACTTTTTTTTCCCGGCGTTGACTTTTCAAAAAAAAAAAAATCTTACGGATTTTTTCGCCGGTTTCTGGCGTTGAGCGGCGGTCAACGCCGGTCTCCAGCGTTGACTTTTTTTCTTTTTTTTCTTTTTTTTTTTCTTCTTTTCTTTCTTTATGTACCTTTTTTTTCGTTTAAACAACAATATTGCTGTGATTGACAGTAATATTAACTATCTTACTGTTAAACACAGTAAAATTAACTAAACTATAGTTTAACACAGTAATATTGCTATATTAATCTCTAGCACAGTAATATTAACACAACAAAACTCATTATTATTGTGTAATAGAGTAATATTACTATATTGACAGTTCAACAAATGTAAACATAATAAAAAACCTAAAGAATTAATATTACTATGAGTGACAGTAATATTACTATAACAACAGTAATATTACAATAATATACAGTAATATTATTACGTTACTCCGTGAATAACTCAAACAAACAAAAAATCCAAACAAAATAATAATATTGATGTGGTTGACAACAATATTAAACAAATCAACCAAAATAACAAAAAAACGGCAAAATATAAAAAATAATAATATTACATTAATTTACTGTTGACGGCAGCATAATTACATAAAATGTATTGTCAACGGCAGTACAATTACGTTAATTAACTATCATTGACAGTATAATTACGTTAATTTACTGTCAGTGACAGCACAATTACGGTCAACATTTAGCGGCGGACGTTAAAAAAAAAAAAAAAAAAAAAAAAAAAAAAAAAAGCCAAACAAAAAAGAACTTGAAAAAACACTAAAAAAATTCAACGCCAGAGACCACCGGAAACCGGCGAAAACATCCGGAAGAAAAGAAAAGAAAAAGGAAAAAAAGAAAAAAAAAAAATAAATTCAACGTCAGAATCCGGCGAAAAAATCCGGAAAAAAAATTTGAAAAGTCAATGCCGGAGTTCGACGGCAAAAAAAAAATTGAAATTTTTTTTTCGGAAAAAAAAAAGTTTTGGGTCAAAATTGAATAATTTCGAAATTTGAGGTCAAATTGAGATTAAATAAATTTAACGATGAAATTGGAGCATATTAAAGTATGCTAAAAAAAGTCAAAATTGAATTTTTTGTGGTCAAAATTGGATTATGGACAAAATTGATTAAATTGTGGTTACAATTAAGAATTGGGTGTAAATGGTTGAGGGTAATATTGGCATATACATGAATGTTTTCTTTATTTATAATAAACTAGTAATTGTACATGTGCGATGCACGGGACAACAAATTGCATGTTTTGATGTTGTAAGTATATACACAAACATTTGATGTATTCGTATGATGAATTTTTTTATTACAATCATTCATTAATAATTCATCAGTGGAACATAGTAAACTAAGTCTACTTACTACACAAAGCAAAAAATAAAAAAATAAGCAAATTTTGTCGACAACATATCATCGGAAAAGGCCATCTCTGCATCTTGCATCGTAATTAAGCCTTTCTCCTAACCTTCCATATATTTGTGTCAAGATCAACTTCATGCTTGCTTAGAACTGAAACGATTGACACATAGTAAAATAAGACGTGGAAAATGTGACTACACTAAGAAGATAAGAGTTTCACGGAAGCACATAAAACCAATGATTGCAGGAACAAAAATGCCATGATTGCAAGTCCAACGATAGAAACTATTATGAAACACAAAAAAGTTTTGAAGTCAGTACTGCATCCCTTACACCAATTGACTATCATCACAATGTATTGCATTGAGTGTTCATACAACTGCATACATGATATATACATAGTAATACACTTAGATACTTAATAACCACAATCAAGAGACATTATAGTTCTTACAAAACTTATGATCAATATCAAAGCACAAATAATTTGAAATACTAAAGCACCTACATTATGTTCACCTCAGATAAAGTCAAGATAGCAAGTTTTATATCTAATTGTAAGGAAACTGAAGATTAACAACAATAAAGTTAAAAACTATTATACCTTACTTGATAATAGCAATGGATTTCCATGAAACTGATTTCCTATTATTTGCCACTGTAAATAGAAAGCAATACATTATTCCTATGTTTTTTATATTAATTATTGAAGAAACTCCTGCCAGTTTACGAAACTTCCGGAAATTGCATCATAGCCACAACGGGGGTCAAACTGTAATTATTGAAAAAACTCTTCCCTGCTGTTAGAACTTTCGTAAATTGCAGCAACACCCACAATCTTTATCTATCAAAAAATATGCTGGAAATAAAATTAAAAAAAATATTAAAAAAAAACAAAAAAAAAAAAGAGATTTTAATATTTAGAAGATTTAATTAGTCGTGCATTAGAGATTTTAGGGCTGAAAATTAGGAGCGAAAGTTGCAAAAAACGAAAAAGGGATTTTAATAATTAGAAGATTTAATTAATTACAAATATGCCATTAGGGTTTTTCTAGATATATGAATAATACAAAAAATATGCTGGAAATAAAATAAAAAAAATTACAAAAAAACAAAAAAAAAAGATTTTAATATTTAGAAGATTTAATTAGTTGTGCATTAGAGATTTTAGGGCTGAAAATTAGGAGCGAAAGTTACAAAAAACGAAAAAGAGATTTTAATAATTAGAAGATTTAATTAATTACAAATATGTCATTAGGGTTTTTCTAGGGTTGCTCAGCGTTTCTTTCTTTTATATATAAGATATTAAAGGGATGGGCTTATTGGTGAAAGAGATATAGCCAATAAACCTAAAATAATAAACAAGCTTGGTTGGGGACTTATGCACAAAAACCCCTACAAATATTCTCTTTAAAACCCAAAAAAACAATAAGAAAATCATAAACAATAAGATAATTACAATTTTTTTTTTTTTTGTTTTTGAAGAAAATCAAAAAATTTCTCAACATGAAATGAGGGGGATAACAGCGCGGAGGGATAAAATTGCCAATTTAAAATAATATTTATTAAAGAGTGGATTAAAAATAATAAAATATTTAGTTAAAAGTATGAAGTAAAAATAATATAATATTTTTTAGAGAAGCATAGATAATCATTTAAAACTAAAAAAAATTAAGGAATCTCCCATCTATTAATAAAAATGTGATAAAAAAAGGTAGCGACTATTTGCAATCACAAAATTTACTTAGGGCAAGACCAAATTAATTTTTTTATTAAATTAAGTATAAAAAGACTATAATGACCTTAATAAAATACGAATAAAATAAAAACCCTTTTATCAATTTACTTTTGCAAGACCAAATTAAAAAAAGAAAAATTAATAAATAAAGAAAGAAAAAGAAAAATTGAAAAACGAGAATTGAAAACGAGAAGGAGGAAAGAAGGGAAGAAAAAAAATCAATTGCACCAGACTCCCCGCCGCCCCATCGCCGTCGCCGTTGAAGTCCACCACCTCCGCCGTCGCCGTTGAAGTCGACAACCACTAGAACCTCCCCCATCGCTGCCCCATGCCTTAGCTCCACTACACGCGCTAAGTACAAAACTCTGCAAGAAAAAACAGAAATTTGGTTACAAAATTGTAACAGTGGAAAATCGACGCACTAGTGTCGAAATATGCACTTAATATCGACACACCAGCGTCGAAAAATTCAATATAAATCAACATTAAAGAGTGTCGATTTATGTTGAATTTTTCGACACTGGTGTGTCGATATTTGGTGCATATTTTGACCTGTACACGTCGATTTTTTTGTACGTGAAAGGAGGTGCAAAAAACGAGAACAACGATCACAAAGTACAATATTTCTTACCCTTTTGTGTTCTTCGACCTTAGAATCCTCCATCTTTATGTCATGTGTATCCACAATGTCCTTCTTTGCAAGTTTTAGTAATATTTGAGGGTTTTGTGTGATGAGGGTTTTTGAAGAATATGGAAGATTTTTTTGTGGAAAAAAGTGTGTGAAAAAGAAGAGGTTGGGGTTTTGTTGGGGGAATGAGTTCCCTCTCGTTTTTTTTTTTTTTTTTTTTTTTTGTTCTTGCAATAGCAATTAGCCTAATTTGAAGTAATAATATCTAAATTAATATTGGGGTTATATTTATAATTTTCAGTCTTGATCTTAGTAAGTTTATTTATATTTTGGTCTTGCATGAAGTAAGGTCTTGCACTTAGTAATTTTAGTCTTGCATATATTTGTTGCCTAAAAAAAATTCATTTATTTAATACATAAAGGAGTGGAGGAAAAAAAGGGCGAATGGCAAATAGGCCCATCACATAGGACTTAAATGCAAATAGGTCCATAAAAAAAGTTTTTCAAATACACTCATCCCCATTCCTTTAGTCTAAAATACCCTCCATAATATAATTCTTATCAATTCTATCCATTATGCTCTAACTTTCTTAATATTACATATTGACTCCGGACTTAAACAAATATATCACATTAACCCCCAAAATAATATTTTTTTGAAAAAATACTTTTTTTTAGAAAATATTTTTTTTTCTGAAATTTTTTTTTTCGGTCAGATTCCGGCGTTGACTTTTTTTTCTTAGAAAAAAATATTTTAATTAATATTATTGTCTTGACTGCTATATTACTGTCTCAGACAGTAATATTACTATTTGGGACAATAATATTATGATTATTATTTTCCCGAACAGTAATATTATTAATATTATTGTTTGAGACAGTTAAGTTACTGTTGGAGACAGTAGTTTAGCAGCCAAGACAGTAATATTAATTAAAATAATTTTTTGAAGAAAAAAAAATTAAAAAAAAAAAGTCAATTAACAGTTAAATTGCAGTCTCCGGCAGTTAGATAACTGCCGGAGACAGTAATTTAGCAGCCAAGACAGTAATATTAATTAAAAAAATTTTTTTTAAGAAAAAAAAGTCAATTAACAGTTAAATTATTGTCTCCGACGGTCAAATAAGTGCTGGAGACAGTAATTTAGCAGCCAAGACAGTAATATTAATTAAAATATTTTTTTTAAGAAAAAAAAGTCAGTAAATTATTGCCTCCGACAGTTAAATAACTGCTGGAGACAGTAATTTAGCAGCCAAGACAGTAATATTAATTAAAATATTTTTTTCAAGAAAAAAAAAAGTCAATTAGCAGTTAAATTACTGTCTCCGGTAGTTAAATAACTGTTGGAGACATCAATTTAGTAGCCAAGATATTAATATTAATTAAAATATATTTTTTAAGAAAAAACAAAATTATATAAAATAAAATTAAAAAAAAAAGGTCAACGCAGGAGACCCGGCGGTCAACGGCGGTTGATCTACCGGAATTTTTTTTTTTTAATAAAGTCAACGCCGAAAACCGGCGATCTCCGGTGGTGGCGGGTCAAAATTGAAATTAGGGTTAAAATTGGTTAATTGATGAAATTGGGCTAAATTGGAGTGTAAATCATGAAATTGGAGTTGAATTGGGTTTCAATGAATTGGGGTAATTTTGGTATGTATAAAAGGATTTTCCTTATTTGCAAATAAGTTTGAATGAGCTGGATTTATTTAAAAGAGAAAACAGTTGGATGCTCCTCTTTTAATTAAGTGTCCTTGTGATGGGCCTATTTGTCATTTGCAAAAAACAATTAGGGTTAATGACAATTTAATCGCCTTACTGGGTACAGCCCCGCCCCACCCCTTAACTAATGGGCGGGTATAGATTTTGAAAATTTCACCCGTAGCGAGTATGGTGTAGGTACGGATTTTGAGTATATGCGCCTGCACCCACCTAATATTGAACCCGCTTCTGTTTTCTTTTCTTTTTTTATTTTTTTATTAATTTTTTTTTTCATATAGTTTTATATTATAGATATTAATTTTTAGAGATATTTTAGTTAAATAAATTATAGATATAGAGAATTATCAAAAAAAAAAATTATAGATATAAAGAAAATATATTATTTTCTTACGAGTACGGGGCGGGTGCCTGTGGATTTTATATGGGCTGGGAACGGGTATGAAAAATGACATTCATAATAGGTAGTGAACCGGTGGGTGATTTTACTAACGGGGCGGATGCAGTTTTTCCAAATTCCGCCATGTACCTGCCCCATGACCATCCCTTGTACCTGTCCCATGGCTATTCCTAAGAAAAATACAATAAAAATAGGATAAAAATTGTCATTTCATAAAAAAATACATTAAAAAAAAGGGTTAATGAGACAAAACCCCCTCATTAAGAAAAATATTAGAACTAACCACCCCTCATTATTTTTAATAAGTCAAACCCCCTCCATTAGTGTCATACCAATACTACCCTCACATTTTGTATTAGAAATCAGCCCCCCCACCATCTCTACCTAAACTACGGGATTCATATCAAATATTCATGGGAAAAAAATCTCTCCCCCCTAAATCACGGCAATATGTAGAATATCATCCCAATAATTCGCTAAAATCTACCCATGATCTATGGCCTTCGGTGGAACCCTAGTTTTCTTCATTTGTTGGAAAAAAATTCACAAACGTGTGAATCGAGGAGAAGCAGACACAAAAACATGGTGAAATCAAAAAAATCGAATAAAGGTAGGCTGCTATGAAATCCGTTTTTCCTACAACATATAATTAGATTTCTCTGTTTTATGTCATAATACGACATATTTCCATTTTGTTTTTTTCAATTTCAGCGACTATGAAGACTGCAAAAATGGTTGATTATTCAAAAATGGAGTTTGTAAACAAGCTTGTTTTTTAGATCTACATATCTATGGTCGCACTATTTCTTGACTCATAAATATTTGTTTCGTATGAAATTTGTTTTATCAGAGTCCACAACAAAGAAGAGATCATTGTTGTCGAAAAACTTACAAAATTACGGTCATACACTCAGAGTTAACTATAAAATCGGATAGTTCACTATATTTTTTCCAGAGTCAACTATAAAAATTAGATAGTTAACTATAATTTTTACGATGTCAACTATAAAAAAATGGTAGTTAACTATATTGTTGCCAGAGTCAACTATAAAATCGGATAGTTCACTATATTTTTTCCAGAGTCAACTATAAAAATTAGATAGTTAACTATAATTTTTACGATGTCAACTATAAAAAATTGGTAGTTAACTATATTGTTGCCAGAGTTCTACAAAAATTGGATAGTCAACTACAATTGTTCCGATGTCAACTATAAAAAATTGGTAATCAACTATAGTTTTCCATTAATTCACTATATTATATTTCAATTTAAGATACTATGGTGTTATAAAATGAGATGAGATGTAGAAGAAAAGATAAAGTATTGAGAAGATATAGAGAAACTAAAGAGAAAAAATGAAACATACGAGAATAGAGGAAATGAGGGAAGAGAAAGGAGAGAGAGAGAAGAGAGAGAGAGGAGAGAGAAGAGAGGAAATTGTGGAAGAGAGAGAATAGAGTGAAGATAGGAGAGAGGAGAGAAAAGAGAGGAAATTGTGGAAGAGAGAGAAGAGAGAGAATAGAGGAGAGAGGAGAGAGGAGAGAGGAAATTGTGGAAGAGAGAGAAGAGAGGAGAGAGGAGAGAGAAGAAAAATAATAAATGACAACACGTCAAAAAGGACGGTTCAGAAGAGAGGGGGGAGAGAGAGAAAGAGTGGGGGAAGAAAGGACAAAATTGGAATAATAAACACGTGAGGGGGGTCTCACAATTCCTAATGTTAATTTTAGATTTCTTTACAAATGGTAAATATTAAAATGGGCCTGGACTCTATTATTTTGTGTATTGCGGGGGTTATCCCTCATTTTCCCTAAAAAAAATCATGTCAAAGCTTTGGATTTGGAACATGCTAAGAACGTTATTTGTTACTATTAAAGTATTTTTTTTTATCCTGATAACAGGGGATTGAAAGTGAACTATTTTATTTTTTTTCAAAAGAAAGTGAATTATTTTAGTATCCCTAAAGTTAATGTTGATAAGAAATTTATATAAATTATGGGCGAATGGCAAAAAGGTCCATCATATGGGACTTAAATGCATTGTGATCCACAAAAAAAAACAGTCTCTCAATTAAGCCCATTCCCATGTCTTTAGTCTAAGATACACTCAATAATATAATTCTTATCAATTCCACCCATAATGCTCTAACTTCCTTAATATTACACATTGACCCCGAATTTAAACAAATATATCACATTAATCCCCAAAACTTTTTTTTCAGAAAATAAATTTTTTTTTGAAATATTTTTTTTCTGGCCAGATTCCGGCGCTGACCGCCGGAGACCGCCGATCTCGGGCGTTGACTTTTTTTTTTTTTTGAATTTTTTTTCTTAGAAGAAAAAAATATTTTAACTAATATTACTGTTTTAGCTACTAAATTATTGTCTCAAACAGTAATAATACTGTGTTTGGGACAGTAATATTATGAATACTATTTTTCCGAACAGTAATATTATGAATATTATTTTTCCGAACAATAATATTATTAATATTATTGTCTAAGACAGTTAAATTATTGTTGAAGATAGTAATTTAGCATCTAAGGCAGTACTATTAATTAAAATATTTTTTTTAAGAAAAAAAATGAAAAAAAAAAGTCAATTAAGAGTTAAATTACTGTCTCCGACAGTTAAATAACTGCTGGATACAGTAATTTAGCAAACGAATACAGTAATATTAATTAAAAATATTTTTTTTAAGAATAAAAAAGTCAATTAACAGTTAAATCAATGTCTCCAACAGTTAAATAACTGCTGGAGACAGTAATTTAGCAACGAATACAGTAATATTAATTTAAATATTTTTGAAGAAAAAAAAAAGTCAATTAACAGCTAAATTACTGTCTCCGGCAGTTAAATAACTGCCGGAGACAGTAATTTAGCGGCCAAGACAGTAATATTAATTAAAAACAAAATTAAGAAAAAACAAAATTATAAACAAAAAAAAAAAGTCAACGTCGGAGACCGGCGATCTCCGGCGGTCAACGCCGGAATCTGGCCGGAAAAGAAAAACATTTCAGAAAAAAAAATATTTTCTGAAAAAAAAAAAGAATTGGGGGGTTAATGTGATATATTTGTTTAAATCCGGGGTCAATGTGTAATATTAAGGAAGTTAGAGCATAATGGGTGGAATTGATAAGAATTAGGGTTAAAATTGGGGTCAAAATTGAAATTAGGGTTAAAATTGGTTAATTGATGAAATTGAGCTAAATTGGGGTGTAAATCATGAAATTGGAGTTGAATTGAGTTTCAATGAATTGGGGGTAATTTTGGTATATATTAAAGGATTTTCTTTATTTGCAAATAAGTTTGAATGGGCTTGATTTATTTGAAAGACAAAAAAGTTAGATGTCTCTTTTTAATTAATTGCCCTTGTCATGGGCCTATTTGCCATTGCTCCATAAATTATTAATGTATGTATTTACTAAATGCATGTTCAAAACGGTCACACTATTTCTCAATATGCATAAGTTCTATTATATTAAGGTGGTGTTTGTAAAAGCTTATTTAAAAGTAGAAACTAGTAATTGTGAGTTATGTTGGAATTAAGTGTCTATTTTTTAAAGTTGGGGTGTTTGCAAATTAGCTGGAAAATAAACTAAATTAGAAAAAGCAGGTATATGTGTGCCTTTAAAGTTATAGTTTAAAGGAGTTTATTTTAAGATAATTAAAAGCAAAAGTCATTTTTGCAAACACCTAAAAACAGATTACATGAAAGAAAAAAAAAAGCTCATGATCTATTTTTTAAAGTTTTTACAAACACCGTAGTTTATGCTCTTTTAACAATACTAACTTATACGTAATTGTATAAGTTATTAGGAAAACACAATATACATTCTTAACAACTTGAAAATATTGGTAACATTCTTCCTTTCCCTAGGTGTAGACAAGTTCACCCGGTCAAATCGGACACAGGCCGAACCCCGCCTTTTGTCAACGGACCGGTTAATTGGGTCAATGGCCAACGGGCCATGATTTGTAACCGTATCCTAAACCATATTTTAAGGCCCGCTTCAAGAAACATAAAACCGACGGTTCGACCCAAAAATTAAGTAATGGGTTTCCTACTCGGGAAAAAAAACAATTGTCCTCATTGGTTTTAAGACAAAGACCAACGGTCAAGATTAAAAATTTGACCGAACCCTGTAACTTGACGGCTTTCTGCAATTTTTTTCAAATTATTTCGACATTGAAAAAAATATAAAAATAACTATTAAAAAGAATTACTATAGAATCGATACTATGGAACTATAATACGTCAATTTAGAACAGGCCCGAACCCGAAAATTAGCGAGACCCGTACCGCGAACATGTCTACCATGTACTAGCGTTGTATCTTAGCAGTAAAAAAGAAGAAATATGTAATGTGACTTTAGAGTTTGAAAAAGTTTTTATATAAGTAGCATGTGAAAAGTAAACAAATAATTGAATGAATGGTATTGACGTTTCTTTATTTACTTGTTCGCCTTAAAATCATATTCAACACCCACACGCAAACGCCTTTGACCCCTCAGAACCAACAACTTGTAAGAATTCAGACATACAAAAATATGACAACCCACAGCCGCAATTTGCACTAACAAACACTAGTACGCCACACACACAATTGGGCTTTTTAGTCTATTTTCTTAGCTTGCTTGTGGTTTGTGGGAATCTCCCTTATATTTTCCACCAAAATTATCATTACATTTTAGTTGATTTGTACTAATAATCTCTACAACTACTATTCTTATTTTAGTTCAATATAATTAGCGATGGAAATCGGAACGGAAATTCTGAAGTCCTTTGATTTCTATAGAAAAAAAAATCGATTTAATTAGAACAACTTTTTTTTCCTCGAAAGTTCTTTCAGGATCTTTTGTGGGACGCGGTACATATTACATTATGAATTTAAAATTTCAATTGTTTTTATTTCCTTAAATATTTACATTTTTTTTTCTTTTCAGAAGTGGCATTTATAATATCAATATTTACTGTATTTTGTATTACGGGTGACCAAAAAGCTGAAGTTTTAAAGAGAAAATATGATTTAGTAACAAGATTTTTTCATCCGAATTTCTGAAACTTCGTTTTATTTTTCGATTTATTTTTGTAATGGAATTGGATCTTAATTTCATTTCCGAAAAAAATGGTTTTTTTTTTTAAAGTGATAACTACGAAAAAAGGAAAAGGAAAAAAGAGAATCATGTGATACACTACAAGAAAAAGTAGTTTCAATGACCAAATTCTCAGCGACCATAACTAAATGGTCACTAAATATTCACATTTAGTGACCGAAAATAATTTGGTTACAAAAGTCGGATGTGTTAAACCTTTTTGCGACCAACGAATATTAGGTTGCTATAAGTGGTCACTCATCTTGTAGCAACCACATTATAAAGTTGTAGCGACAATTTTTTATAGTCACTATAAATAAGTATCAATAGTGACCAATTTAACAACAAAATATTCAATGGTTGCTACAAGTCTTTTATGATTATTAACAACCATCTAATTGGGTTGCTAATCATATACTCAAAGCAACCACTTTAATATGGTTGCTAGGGAAACTACGAGTGGAAAACAAATTTATTTGATTAGTAATTTAATTTTAAAATATTAAATAATATGATGATAGGAAACTGAAACAGATTTAATTATATTGATTCACAGTGGTTTCGTGATTAATTAAAAAAATTATAATTTGCTAAAATATTTGTTTACAAAATTCACTAAAAAGAATTCAAGTAACAAGATCAATATGAAAAATATCTTATTTTAAATAACATTGAAATTGTTGAGATATAAATATTGCAATTTATTTTATTAAAAAAGAGAAGTACACTGCTGAAAAAAAGTGAAACCTAAATTATAATACATAATCATATAAGAAAAACTCTTAAATAATATTCATGGTTTAAATTTTAATAATAGTAATTTTAAATCAATGGTCAATTACTTTAATAAAAAAATGATATACTATTTTAATAGAATTATCATCCCTTTTCTTATACAAACAGGAAATAAAATCCCCCTCCCACCATCGATTAAAAAAAAGAAGAAAAAAAACCCCTCTTTCACCCTTATGCCGTAGAACTGCAACCACCAGAAATCCAAACGGGCACAAAAATTCGTATTGCTTGAAGATGGACATCGGGCGGTGGCTTCTCGTCGCCTTTGCGCTCTCTTCGGCCCTTTGTGATGCCCGCTAAAGCAAGAATTCGTCGTGATTTTTCAGGTTATAAAATCCCCAATCTCCTATTTATGCCCCATTTCAAGTTATTTTATCAATCGATTGAATATATATTCTTTTGTTTTGGACTGAAATTGGCCAAAACCTAACGATTGATGTTTAAGGTGAAGTCAAAATTGCAGATTTAGTAAACTACTGTGTTCATGGGATTGTAATCGATAGAGGATGTTGTGTATCAAAATTTGTCTGTTTTTACTGTTCAGTGTTTTGGGGGTTCCGATTATCTGAAAATATTTGTTCTATTCTTTCTTACTAAAGCTTGATCTAGGGACCGAGTAAGTTAAGAATTGTTTGGAATTCTTAACCGTCCTGGGTTTTGGGATTTATGGTTCTGCGATAACACAGTCATCCACAACCTATTAACTCACAATTTTGACCTTCTTTTTATAATTGTTTTATATATACCTAATGGAATTTTTGTCCCTCAATATGAAAAGTAAAACAATTGTGTAACCCATGCAAGATGTGTTGGACTAAAGGTGTGTTGATATTTATGCAATCATATTTTCATATTTACGGGTTACGATTCACTATGAAACATGTGAGTTCCGATATCGACCTTCAGGCCTGGTCATGCTTAGGTACATATGTAAAGGCTCCTATGATTATGTAGAGATTTTTACCTACCTTTTGAAGAATAAAGTTTATAAAATCTACACAAGGAAGATCTGGTGAATTTTGTTTTGTGTTAAACTCCCTCACTCATTAGATATGCTGATTGAATCGAACATGTCGATTAACATGAGATACACAAAGGCAGTCTAGAAAAATCATAAACGACGATCCTTACCTTCAAATGATTCTTTTACTTTTAATGCTCTATACACAATCGTGGTTATTTTATATTGAATGCTATCTCATTAGTTTTGTTTTCATAGCATGTTTGGACTTAAAAAAAATTGTGTTTAATATTGTATCCCTGCATAAGTATTCGATTACTCTGTAGTTATGCTCATGATAATCATTTTTGTTGCCATAAAGAGTTGATTGATTTTTCAGACTACTCTACTTTTTGTAGCTATGTTTATGAACAAATTTGATCTGTTAAAAATTTATTGTCTAGTAGAAAGCAAGAAACGAGAGATGAGACAAGTGTGAAGAGTTGCGGAAAGAAACTATTATGATCCTTTTTGTTACTGAAAGAAGCTATGATGTACTTTGATTGCACATTTGGTGCTTAGGGATACAAAAGAGCAAATGAAGCAGGGCTAATCGTCCAGCTATTCCAGGACAGGTATGCGCAAATTTTGTATTTAGTTTTTTATGAAATATCTTGCTTCTTTAATAGGAGGAAATATTATCTGCTATGATGTGCAGGAATTAGTTATAACATCATATTAGGCATTGAGCTTGGAAGAGTTATCCGACGGTATACTCTATGTTTGTGATATATTCTTTTATGTATCCTTTCGGCAAATAAATTAATCGAGTAATACTTCTTTTAATGTAGGTATTTTTTAGCTTCCTCGATTAGTATGTTGTGAAGCAGAACAAATGAATTTACAGTGCATCACATTAAACACAAGGAACGAATGAGGTAATTCACTACTTCTACAAAAATCTAGATACATTATTGCATTACCGAGTGCTAAGTGACAAATGGTTGAAATTGATTCTATGATTTCTTATTTTTAATTGAGTATTCTTTTTTATCCATGTGGGCACGTTTGGATGTAATTTAATTGATGCCCTAATACTATATTTTAAGATAATAAATATAATGACATTGTTTTGAAAAGAAAACGTAAAAAGTAGTATTTTCGTGATAATAGATGTTGTCATTTTTTAAATATTATTTTATGTAGTAAATATTAAATTTAATAACAAACCAACAGCAAAGATTAATGCATTTGATTCATTAATTATAGAATATTGAAATTTAAGAAAAATGAAATTATTGCAGCAAAAGGCAAAATCCCTCGCCCCATGGCCCGCATCCTCTGGTCCGACAAATATTTGATGGAGAAACGTAAATTACAGTGACTCAACGCCCTATTACCATATCAGATCGGATCTGAACCTGGTGCCCAAAAAAAATCGTGTACCCACAAAAAATAATGATGACATGGTATACGTAACCAATAATTTATTTGTCTAGTACTTGAAAAACTTTAGCTACCTTTTCCAGTTTGTCTTTCAACTGCTACTGCAGTTTAAGAATAAAATGCTGGTAATCACTTATTTGGTAATGGAATTTTATTTGTTCATAAATATTTAAACATAATGTTGCTTATCAAGTAAGTTTCCTTGGGAAAAAAGATGAGCATCAAGAGTTCTTATCTTTTGCTGACATCATTTATTCTTTTATTTTAACTACATGGGCTATTTTCTGACATCATTGATACTTTATGCATGTTTTTTTTTAATAAATCATCATTTAAAATGTATTTTTTTTTCTTTTTTTTTTATAAGAAAATGAATTATATTAAGAAATAATCAAGGAGTCAATCGATGGCCCATTTTGGCTAAATTAAAATTATCAAAACATCATTTAGCTAGATGATAAGCTGCAAAATTCGAGTTTTTAGGAGAAAATTTAGACTTTCGTTTCGGCCGTTTGTACCAAAATTTGCGAATCTCTTCAATCGTAATTAAGTTGAGGCTAGTAATAGCTTTAACACAAATAATGTTTTTTTTTTCTCCATATAATCATGTTGTTTTGTGCCTATATATATGTGTATTAATTTAATTTAATTAGTTAACCTTATAAATTGACTCTTGAAGAAACATTATTAGCTATTAAATAGCATTTAAACTCAATTACTTATAGTATTTCAAGTAGTGGATATGGATATAACATAATGCAATAAATAAAATAAAATAAATCATGGAATTAAAGAAAATTAAAAAAGAAAAAGAAAAAAGGACCATCACGGTAAGCAAAAAAGGTTTGAGCTTGGGGGCATGGAAGTAATTTCACATGAGATGAGTAGGGATGGTTTAGACAAAAGGTTTGCTTTTAGATCCAAAATAGTGAGATATGAAAGATTTGGGGAAATCTTGAAATTGAAATTGGGGGGCCATCAATTGAAGTTGGCTAATTTGTCACTTATTCTACAAAACGACGTGGGTGCCCGTCGTTTTGGAGGCAACGCGGGACCCATAACTTTATTCCCCCACCCACCCCCTACCCCCAATCCATAATTTCATAATTGCAAGTACATTAGAGACAACTTGTCAAAAAAAAAAAAAAGTACATTAGACACGGTTATGGGACGGGTCAGACCGGGTCCGGTTCCAAGTTTAAGGGGGTCCGAAACTGACCCGCGGGGGTTTGCCAGGTTCTAGCGGATAGAGTTCAGATCGGGTCTGGGGCGGGTCCAAGTCCACACCAAAATTTTCAATTTTTTCAAATCATAAATTACAATAAAAAAAAAAGTAAATTGAAAGTCGAGCTTAACTTTAAATTCAGAATTACAAAAGAATCACTATCATTACCGAAGCTTTGGTAATATGAAATTCATTACCATTGCCGTACCAAAAAAATCGGTATACCAAAATTATGTACGGACAGATTGGTAATGATAATTACCAATTTACATTATTTACTATTTGTGTTAAAATTAAATATCATTTTTTTCATAACAATTCATAGCATATACATGTTTAAAATTCTTAAAATTAGTATTTAAAATATAAGTATTCTAAATATATGTTCTGAACTTACCTAATATAAAATACTTCTTAAATAAAATTATAACATAAAACATCTTAATGTAAATTATATCATCATTAATAAAACCATCACAACTATTTTGACCTACCTAAAAATTACAACTAAATTTAACTATTAATAATTACTTAGCTACTATCATCACTTTTTTATGTAGAATTAATTAACTATTAAAATAAAATTTTATTTATTAATAATATTTCGGTATACTGGTTAAGAGCAAAAAACAGTCAAATACACTTGAAAGATCTCGCATAAACATTTGCCACGTTGTGCCATTTTTGTATGAAGCTGAACCCAGAAAAATGCGCCTTTGGAATTCGGGCTGGAAAATATGATGAAACAAAGAATCGAGGTAAATCAAGATAAAGTAAAAACGGTGCTAGATATGACTCATCCTCGCTCCACAAAGAAGCTCAATCCTTGGCAGGAAAAGTTATCGCCCTAGCTCGGTTTATTTGGCTAACAATAGTTATCCATTATTTAAGGTATTGAGAAAGATATTTCAAAGGTGAAAAACATTGTTTTTTTAATTGGGTTTGATTTTGTAATTAATGAAGTGGAATTTATATATTCGTCTCCTTGTTGGATGGAGATGTCTAAGCCATAGGTCAAAAACATTAGCTTCAAGTTTTACCATTTTTTCATCCCTTTCTACTTATGCCTAATAGAAATTATGTTATCCTTCATCATTAAAATCATGACTCAAACCATATCTCTACATTATTTTCACAATTATACAAACATTAGCAAACTATGTTTAAAAAAAATATTTATTGATAAATAATTAGTATTGGTAATTAATTGCACACATAGAATACTAAAGTGAAACAATTTTCTCTAGATTGTCTCTATACACACATAACTGCGTATATGACTCATATATATATATATATATATATATATATATATATATATATATATATATATATATATATATATATATATATATATATATATAAACCTCGTTCAATTAATATATTTTTTTCCCAATTTGAGGTTAAAAATTGTATCATTAAATTAATATTTCGCTGAATAAATAGAATTTAGCTTGTCCCCTCTGGATTCATTATATATATGTGTGTAGAGAGAGAAGGGAGGGCAAAATCCAAGAGAACAAGTGTTCTACCACTTGCACCTATTTTAAAGAGATAAGAAAATAAAAGGGAAGACCATTCTTGTGAAGAATCTCAAACCCATTGTCAATTTCAAGGACCCCTCCTAGAAAAGCATTTGCGTTTTCCAATTATTAATCTGTACGAAAAAGTTATATATATATATATATATATATATATATATATATATATATATATATATATATATATATATATCTTATATATAAAAGAAAGAAACGCTAGGGCAACCCTAAGAAACCCTAATGTCATATTTGTAATTTTTTTTCAATTTTTATCAAATTTTTATCTCCTTAATATTATTTTAAATATTATTTTTGAATTTTATCATATTTGTATCCCCTAAATATTATTTTAAATATTAATTTTTATTTTTATCAGATTTTTGTCTCCTAAATATTATTTTTTATTTTTATCAAATTTTTATCTCCTAAATATTATTATAAATAATATTTTTTTAATTTTATCAAATTTATATCTCCTAAGTCCTAACTATAATTTTAAATATATTTTTCAACTTTTAGCAGATTTTTATCTCCTAAATATTATTTTCGAATTTTATCAAATTTATATCTCCTAAATAATATTTTAAATATTGTTTTCGAGTTTTATCATGTTTTTATTAGTTTTTTATCTCCTAAATATTATTTTCGTTTTTTATCAGATTATTGTCTCCTAAATATTATTTTCAATTTTTATCCAAATTTTTATCTCCTAAATATTATTTTAAATAATAATTTTAATTTTAATCATATTTTATCTTTTAAATATTATTCTAATTATTATTTTCATATTTTATCAACTTTTATCTCATTAACATTAGCTGAATATTATTTTCGATTTTTTATCAAATTTTTATCTCCTAACTATTATTTTAAATTTTATTTT
>NW_012193183.1:35160-89145 GCF_000504015.1 Erythranthe guttata
CCTCCGAAGATAGGGTTTTCGGACTCGAACATGATCAAAATTGGATTCCAAAAGCGATCATGAAAATACGTGCTACAGTTCGAGGACACGAATGCGCATCAAAAAAACGTGTACAAAAACACTCGCTACAAAAGATACGCACATAAGTAAAAGTACAAAAGCATGCACAAAAGTACTCACGCAAAAGTGCATTCGCAAAAAGGATCATGAAAACACAAGCTACAATCCTAGGACATTAATACAAATCCACAAACATGCACAAACACACTCGCTCAAATGGACATGCACAAACGTACATGTAAAAAATATGGCAAAAGTGCATTCGCAACAACGTTCTTAAAAACACGAAATACAACACTAGGACTTTAATGCGCATAACCAAACAATAGCAAAAACACTAAATACAAAAGATACAGTGGAGTGTAGAAATAACACTCAACGTTCACGTTTACGTGGATTTTTTTATGGATTAATTTATATTTTTGTTTTACTTGCTGGATTTAGTATCCTAAAGGTACAAATTGATAATTAGGTGTCCATGAAGCAAAAATGATCAAAGAGTAAGAAAAGAGTTGCAATTAGGAAAATAAAATCAAATTAGAAGAGAGGATCCCTCAACATCTTCGGTAGTGTCCACGAAGTCGAGGATAACTTTCTCATCCGGACTCCAACTCAACTGGTTCCGGCGGCATTAGAAAGCAATTTTAGCAGGCTACGATTCCTGTCTAATTTTAAATTTCCAAATTCGAACTCAAACATGGTAAAAATTGGATTCCAAAAGCGATCATGAAAATACGTGCTACAGTACGGGGACATGAATGCGCATCAAGAAACGTGCACAAAAGCACTCGCTACAAAATATACACGCACATAAGTCAAAGTACAATAGCATGCACAAAAGTTCACACGCAAAAGTGCATTCGCAAAAAGGATCATGAAAACACAAGCTACAGTCCCAAGACATTAATACAAATCCACAAACTTGCACAAACACAGTCGCTCAAATGAACATGCACAAACGTACATGTAAAAAATATGCGCAAAAGTGCATTCGCAACAACGTTCTTTAAAACACGAAATACAACACTAGGACTTTAATGCACATAACCAAACAATAGCAAAAACACTAAATACAAATTATAGAGTGGAGTGTATAAATAACACTCAACGTTCACGTTTACGTGGATTTTTTTATGGATTAATTTATATTTTTGTTTTACTTGGTGGATTTAGTATCCTAAAGGTACAAATTGAGAATTAGGTGTCCATGAAGCAAAAATGATCAAAGAGTAAGAAAAGAGTTGCAATTAGGAAAATAAAATCAAATTAGAAGAGAGGATCCCTCAACATCTTCGGTAGTGTCCACGAAGTCGAGGATAACTTTCTCATCCGGACTCCAACTCAACTGGTTCCGGCGGCATTAGAAAGCAATTTTAGCAGGCTACAATTCCTGTCTAATTTTAAATTTCCAAATTCGAACTCGAACATGGTAAAAATTTGATTCCAAAAGCGATCATGAAAATACGTGCTACAGTACGGGGACATGAATGCGCATCAAGAAACGTGCACAAAAGCGCTCGCTACAAAATATACACGTACATAAGTAAAAGTACAATAGCATGCACAAAAGTTCACACGCAAAAGTGCATTCGCAAAAAGGATCATGAAAACACAAGCTACAGTCCTAGGACATTAATACAAATCCACAAACTTGCACAAACACACTCGCTCAAATGGACATGCACAAACGTACATGTAAAAAATATGCGCAAAAGTGCATTCGCAACAACGTTCTTTAAAACACGAAATACAAGACTAGGACTTTAATGCACATAGCCAAACAATAGCAAAAACACTAAATACAAATTATAGAGTGGAGTGTAGAAATAACACTCAACGTTTAAGTTTACGTGGATTTTTTTATGGATTAATTTATATTTTTGTTTTAATTGGTGGATTTAGTATCCTATAGGTTCAAATTGATAATTAGGTGTCCATGAAGCAAAAATGATCAAAGAGTAAGAAAAGAGTTACAATTAGGAAAATAAAATCAAATTAGAAGAGAGGATCCCTCAACATCTTCGGTAGTGTCCACGAAGTCGAGGATAACTTTCTCATCCGGACTCCAAATCAACTGGTTCTGGCGGCATTAGAAAGCAATTTTAGCTGGCTACAATTCCTGTCTAATGTCAAATTTTAAAATTCGGACTCGAACATGATCAAAATTTGATTCCAAAAGCGATCATGAAAATACGTGCTACAGTTCGAGGACACGAATGCGCATCAAAAAAACGTGTACAAAAACACTCGCTACAAAAGATACGCACATAAGTAAAAGTACAAAAGCATGCACAAAAGTACTCACGCAAAAGTGCATTCGCAAAAAGGATCATGAAAACACAAGCTACAATCCTAGGACATTAATACAAATCCACAAACATGCACAAACACACTCGCTCAAATGGACATGCACAAACGAAAATGTAAAAAATATGCGCAAAAGTGCATTCGCAACAACGTTCTTAAAAACACGAAATACAACACTAGGACTTTAATGCGCATAACCAAACAATAGCAAAAACACTAAATACAAAAGATACAGTGGAGTGTAGAAATAACACTCAACGTTTAAGTTTACGTGGATTTTTTTATGGATTAATTTATATTTTTGTTTTACTTGGTGGATTTAGTATCCTAAAGGTACAAATTGATAATTAGGTGTCCATGAAGCAAAAATGATCAAAGAGTAAGAAAAGAGTTGCAATTAGAAAAATAAAATCAAATTAGAAGAGAGGATCCCTCAACATCTTCGGTAGTGTCCACGAAGTCGAGGATAACTTTCTCATCCGGACTCCAACTCAACTGGTTCCGGCGGCATTAGAAAGCAATTTTAGCAGGCTACAATTCCTGTCTAATTTTAAATTTCCAAATTCGAACTCGAACATGGTAAAAATTGGATTCCAAAAGCGATCATGAAAATACGTGCTACAGTACGGGGACATGAATGCGCATCAAGAAACGTGCACAAAAGCACTCGCTACAAAATATACACGCACATAAGTAAAAGTACAATAGCATGCACAAAAGTTCACACGCAAAAGTGCATTCGCAAAAAGGATCATGAAAACACAAGCTACAATCCTAGGACATTAATACAAATCCACAAACATGCACAAACACACTCGCTCAAATGGACATGCACAAACGTACATGTAAAAAATATGCGCAAAAGTGCATTCGCAACAACGTTCTTAAAAACACGAAATACAACACTAGGACTTTAATGCGCATAACCAAACAATAGCAAAAACACTAAATACAAAAGATACAGTGGAGTGTAGAAATAACACTCAACGTTCACGTTTACGTGGATTTTTTTATGGATTAATTTATATTTTTGTTTTACTTGGTGGATTTAGTATCCTAAAGGTACAAATTGATAATTAGGTGTCCATGAATCAAAAATGATCAAAGAGTAAGAAAAGAGTTGCAATTAGGAAAATCAAATCAAATTAGAAGAGAGGATCCCTCAACATCTTCGGTAGTGTCCACGAAGTCGAGGATAACTTTCTCATCCGGACTCCAACTCAACTGGTTCCGGCGGCATTAGAAAGCAATTTTAGCAGGCTACAATTCCTGTCTAATTTTAAATTTCCAAATTCGAACTCGAACATGGTACAAATTTGATTCCAAAAGCGATCATGAAAATACGTGCTACAGTACGGGGACACGAATGCGCATCAAGAAACGTGCACAAAAGCACTCGCTACAAAATATACGCACATAAGTAAAAGTACAATAGCATGCACAAAAGTTCACACGCAAAAGTGCATTCGCAAAAAGGATCATGAAAACACAAGCTACAGTCCCAAGACATTAATACAAATCCACAAACTTGCACAAACACACTCGCTCAAATGGACATGCACAAACGTACATGTAAAAAATTTGCGCAAAAGTGCATTCGCAACAACGTTCTTTAAAACACGAAATACAACACTAGGACTTTAATGCACATAGCCAAACAATAGCAACAACACTAAATACAAATTATAGAGTGGAGTGTAGAAATAACACTCAACGTTTAAGTTTACGTGGATTTTTTTATGGATTAATTTATATTTTTGTTTTAATTGGTGGATTTAGTATCCTATAGGTTCAAATTGATTATTAGGTGTCCATGAAGCAAAAATGATCAAAGAGTAAGAAAAGAGTTACAATTAGGAAAATAAAATCAAATTAGAAGAGAGGATCCCTCAACATCTTCGGTAGTGTCCACGAAGTCGAGCATAACTTTCTCATCCGGACTCCAAATCAACTGGTTCCGGCGGCATTAGAAAGCAATTTTAGCAGGCTACAATTCCTGTCTAATGTCAAATTTCCAAATTCGGACTCGAACATGATCAAAATTGGATTCCAAAAGAGATCATGAAAATACGTGCTACAGTTCGAGGACACGAATGCGCATCAAAAAAACGTGTACAAAAACACACGCTACAAAAGATACGCACATAAGTAAAAGTACAAAAGCATGCACAAAAGTACTCACGCAAAAGTGCATTCGCAAAAAGGATCATGAAAACACAAGCTACAATCCTAGGACATTAATACAAATCCACAAACAAGCACAAACACACTCGCTCAAATGGACATGCACAAACGTACATGTAAAAAATATGCGCAAAAGTGCATTCGCAACAACGTTCTTAAAAACACGAAATACAACACTAGGACTTTAATGCGCATAACCAAACAATAGCAAAAACACTAAATACAAAAGATACAGTGGAGTGTAGAAATAACACTCAACGTTCACGTTTACGTGGATTTTTTTATGGAATAATTTATATTTTTGTTTTACTTGGTGGATTTAGTATCCTAAAGGTACAAATTGATAATTAGGTGTCCATGAAGCAAAAATGATCAAAGAGTAAGAAAAGAGTTGCAATTAGGAAAATAAAATCAAATTAGAAGAGAGGATCCCTCAACATCTTCGGTAGTGTCCACGAAGTCGAGGATAACTTTCTCATCCGGACTCCAACTCAACTGGTTCCGGCGGCACTAGAAAGCAATTTTAGCAGGCTACAATTCCTGTCTAATTTTAAATTTCCAAATTCGAACTCGAACATGGTAAAAATTGGATTCCAAAAGCGATCATGAAAATACGTGCTACAGTACGGGGACATGAATGCGCATCAAGAAACGTGCACAAAAGCACTCGCTACAAAATATACACGCACATAAGTAAAAGTACAATAGCATGCACAAAAGTTCACACGCAAAAGTGCATTCGCAAAAAGGATCATGAAAACACAAGCTACAATCCTAGGACATTAATACAAATCCACAAACATGCACAAACACACTCGCTCAAATGGACATGCACAAACGTACATGTAAAAAATATGCGCAAAAGTGCATTCGCAACAACGTTCTTAAAAACACGAAATACAACACTAGGACTTTAATGCGCATAACCAAACAATAGCAAAAACACTAAATACAAAAGATACAGTGGAGTGTAGAAATAACACTCAACGTTCACGTTTACGTGGATTTTTTTATGGATTAATTTATATTTTTGTTTTACTTGGTGGATTTAGTATCCTAAAGGTACAAATTGATAATTAGGTGTCCATGAAGCAAAAATGATCAAAGAGTAAGAAAAGAGTTGCAATTAGGAAAATAAAATCAAATTAGAAGAGAGGATCCCTCAACATCTTCGGTAGTGTCCACGAAGTCGAGGATAACTTTCTCATCCGGACTCCAACTCAACTGGTTCCGGCGGCATTAGAAAGCAATTTTAGCAGGCTACAATTCCTGTCTAATTTTAAATTTCCAAATTCGAACTCGAACATGGTAAAAATTTGATTCCAAAAGCGATCATGAAAATACGTGCTACAGTACGGGGACATGAATGCGCATCAAGAAACGTGCACAAAAGCGCTCGCTACAAAATATACACGTACATAAGTAAAAGTACAATAGCATGCACAAAAGTTCACACGCAAAAGTGCATTCGCAAAAAGGATCATGAAAACACAAGCTACAGTCCTAGGACATTAATACAAATCCACAAACTTGCACAAACACACTCGCTCAAATGGACATGCACAAACGTACATGTAAAAAATATGCGCAAAAGTGCATTCGCAACAACGTTCTTTAAAACACGAAATACAACACTAGGACTTTAATGCACATAACCAAACAATAGCAAAAACACTAAATACAAATTATAGAGTGGAGTGTAGAAATAACACTCAACGTTTAAGTTTACGTGGATTTTTTTATGGATTAATTTATATTTTTGTTTTAATTGGTGGATTTAGTATCCTATAGGTTCAAATTGATAATTAGGTGTCCATGAAGAAAAAATGATCAAAGAGTAAGAAAAGAGTTACAACTAGGAAAATAAAATCAAATTAGAAGAGAGGATCCCTCCACATCTTCGGTAGTGTCCACGAAGTCGAGGATAACTTTCTCATCCGGACTCCAACTCAACTGGTTCCGGCGGCATTAGAAAGCAATTTTAGCAGGCTACAATTCCTGTCTAATTTTAAATTTCCAAATTCGAACTCGAACATGGTAAAAATTGGATTCCAAAAGCGATCATGAAAATACGTGCTACAGTACGGGGACATGAATGCGCATCAAGAAACGTGCACAAAAGCACTCGCTACAAAATATACACGCACATAAGTAAAAGTACAATAGCATGCACAAAAGTTCACACGCAAAAGTGCATTCGCAAAAAGGATCATGAAAACACAAGCTACAATCCTAGGACATTAATACAAATCCACAAACATGCACAAACACACTCGCTCAAATGGACATGCACAAACGTACATGTAAAAAATATGCGCAAAAGTGCATTCGCAACAACGTTCTTAAAAACACGAAATACAACACTAGGACTTTAATGCGCATAACCAAACAATAGCAAAAACACTAAATACAAAAGATACAGTGGAGTGTAGAAATAACACTCAACGTTCACGTTTACGTGGATTTTTTTATGGATTAATTTATATTTTTGTTTTACTTGGTGGATTTAGTATCCTAAAGGTACAAATTGATAATTAGGTGTCCATGAATCAAAAATGATCAAAGAGTAAGAAAAGAGTTGCAATTAGGAAAATAAAATCAAATTAGAAGAGAGGATCCCTCAACATCTTCGGTAGTGTCCACGAAGTCGAGGATAACTTTCTCATCCGGACTCCAACTCAACTGGTTCCGGCGGCATTAGAAAGCAATTTTAGCAGGCTACAATTCCTGTCTAATTTTAAATTTCCAAATTCGAACTCGAACATGGTAAAAATTTGATTCCAAAAGCGATCATGAAAATACGTGCTACAGTACGGGGACACGAATGCGCATCAAGAAACGTGCACAAAAGCACTCGCTACAAAATATACGCACATAAGTAAAAGTACAATAGCATGCACAAAAGTTCACACGCAAAAGTGCATTCGCAAAAAGGATCATGAAAACACAAGCTACAGTCCCAAGACATTAATACAAATCCACAAACTTGCACAAACACACTCGCTCAAGTGGACATGCACAAACGTACGTGTAAAAAATTTGCGCAAAAGTGCATTCGCAACAACGTTCTGTAAAACACGAAATACAACACTAGGACTTTAATGCACATAGCCAAACAATAGCAAAAACACTAAATACAAATTATAGAGTGGAGTGTAGAAATAACACTCAACGTTTAAGTTTACGTGGATTTTTTTATGGATTAATTTATATTTTTGTTTTAATTGGTGGATTTAGTATCCTATAGGTTCAAATTGATAATAAGGTGTCCATGAAGCAAAAATGATCAAAGAGTAAGAAAAGAGTTACAATTAGGAAAATAAAATCAAATTAGAAGAGAGGATCCCTCAACATCTTCGGTAGTGTCCACGAAGTCGAGCATAACTTTCTCATCCGGACTCCAAATCAACTGGTTCCGGCGGCATTAGAAAGAAATTTTAGCTGGCTACAATTCCTGTCTAATGTCAAATTTCCAAATTCGGACTCGACCATGATCAAAATTGGATTCCAAAAGCGATCATGAAAATACGTGCTACAGTTCGAGGACACGAATGCGCATAAAAAAAACGTGTACAAAAACACTCGCTACAAAAGATACGCACATAAGTAAAAGTACGAAAGCATGCACAAAAGTACTCACGCAAAAGTGCATTCGCAAAAAGGATCATGAAAACACAAGCTACAATCCTAGGACATTAATACAAATCCACAAACATGCACAAACACACTCGCTCAAATGGACATGCACAAACGTACATGTAAAAAATATGCGCAAAAGTGCATTCGCAACAACGTTCTTAAAAACACGAAATACAACACTAGGACTTTAATGCGCATAACCAAACAATAGCAAAAACACTAAATACAAAAGATACAGTGGAGTGTAGAAATAACACTCAACGTTCACGTTTACGTGGATTTTTTTATGGATTAATTTATATTTTTGTTTTACTTGATGGATTTAGTATCCTAAAGGTACAAATTGATAATTAGGTGTCCATGAAGCAAAAATGATCAAAGAGTAAGAAAAGAGTTGCAATTAGGAAAATAAAATCAAATTAGAAGAGAGGATCCCTCAACATCTTCGGTAGTGTCCACGAAGTCGAGGATAACTTTCTCATCCGGACTCCAACTCAACTGGTTCCGGCGGCATTAGAAAGCAATTTTAGCAGGCTACAATTCCTGTCTAATTTTAAATTTCCAAATTCGAACTCGAACATGGTAAAAATTTGATTCCAAAAGCGATCATGAAAATACGTGCTACAGTACGGGGACATGAATGCGCATCAAGAAACGTGCACAAAAGCGCTCGCTACAAAATATACACGTACATAAGTAAAAGTACAATAGCATGCACAAAAGTTCACACGCAAAAGTGCATTCGCAAAAAGGATCATGAAAACACAAGCTACAGTCCTAGGACATTAATACAAATCCACAAACTTGCACAAACACACTCGCTCAAATGGACATGCACAAACGTACATGTAAAAAATATGCGCAAAAGTGCATTCGCAACAACGTTCCTTAAAACACGAAATACAACACTAGGACTTTAATGCACATAACCAAACAATAGCAAAAACACTAAATACAAATTATAGAGTGGAGTGTAGAAATAACACTCAACGTTTAAGTTTACGTGGATTTTTTTATGGATTAATTTATATTTTTGTTTTAATTGGTGGATTTAGTATCCTATAGGTTCAAATTGATAATTAGGTGTCCATGAAGCAAAAATGATCAAAGAGTAAGAAAAGTGTTACAATTAGGAAAATAAAATCAAATTAGAAGAGAGGATCCCTCAACATCTTCGGTAGTGTCCACGAAGTCGAGCATAACTTTCTCATCCGGACTCCAAATCAACTGGTTCCGGCGGCATAAGAAAGCAATTTTAGCTGGCTACAATTCATGTCTAATGTCAAATTTCCAAATTCGGACTCGAACATGATCAAAATTGGATTCCAAAAGCGATCATGAAAATACGTGCTACAGTTCGAGGACACGAATGCGCATCAAAAAAACGTGTACAAAAACACTCGCTACAAAAGATACGCACATAAGTAAAAGTACGAAAGCATGCACAAAAGTACTCACGCAAAAGTGCAATTGCAAAAAGGATCATGAAAACACAAGCTACAATCCTAGGACATTAATACAAATCCACAAACATGCACAAACACACTCGCTCAAATGGATATGCACAAACGTACATGTAAAAAATATGCGCAAAAGTGCATTCGCAACAACGTTCTTAAAAACACGAAATACAACACTAGGACTTTAATGCGCATAACCAAACAATAGCAAAAACACTAAATACAAAAGATACAGTGGAGTGTAGAAATAACACTCAACGTTCACGTTTACGTGGATTTTTTTATGGATTAATTTATATTTTTGTTTTACTTGGTGGATTTAGTATCCTAAAGGTACAAATTGATAATTAGGTGTCCATGAAGCAAAAATGATCAAAGAGTAAGAAAAGAGTTGCAATTAGGAAAATAAAATCAAATTAGAAGAGAGGATCCCTCAACATCTTCGGTAGTGTCCACGAAGTCGAGGATAACTTTCTCATCCGGACTCCAACTCAACTGGTTCCGGCGGCATTAGAAAGCAATTTTAGCAGGCTACAATTCCTGTCTAATTTTAAATTTCCAAATTCGAACTCGAACATGGTAAAAATTTGATTCCAAAAGCGATCATGAAAATACGTGCTACAGTACGGGGACACGAATGCGCATCAAGAAACGTGCACAAAAGCACTCGCTACAAAATATACGCACATAAGTAAAAGTACAATAGCATGCACAAAAGTTCACACGCAAAAGTGCATTCGCAAAAAGGATCATGAAAACACAAGCTACAGTCCCAAGACATTAATACAAATCCACAAACTTGCACAAACACACTCGCTCAAATGGACATGCACAAACGTACATGTAAAAAATTTGCGCAAAAGTGCATTCGCAACAACGTTCTTTAAAACACGAAATACAACACTAGGACTTTAATGCACATAGCCAAACAATAGCAAAAACACTAAATACAAATTATAGAGTGGAGTGTAGAAATAACACTCAACGTTTAAGTTTACGTAGATTTTTTTATGGATTAATTTATATTTTTGTTTTAATTGGTGGATTTCGTATCCTATAGGTTCAAATTGATAATTAGGTGTCCATGAAGCAAAAATGATCAAAGAGTAAGAAAAGAGTTACAATTAGGAAAATAAAATCAAATTAGAAGAGAGGATCCCTCAACATCTTCGGTAGTGTCCACGAAGTCGAGCATAACTTTCTCATCCGGACTCCAAATCAACTGGTTCCGGCGGCATTAGAAAGCAATTTTAGCTGGCTACAATTCCTGTCTAATGTCAAATTTCCAAATTCGGACTCGAACATGATCAAAATTGGATTCCAAAAGCGATCATGAAAATACGTGCTACAGTTCGAGGACACGAATGCGCATCAAAAAAACGTGTACAAAAACACTCGCTACAAAAGATACGCACATAAGTAAAAGTACAAAAGCATGCACAAAAGTACTCACGCAAAAGTGCATTCGCAAAAAGGATCATGAAAACACAAGCTACAATTCTAGGACATTAATACAAATCCACAAACATGCACAAACACACTCGCTCAAATGGACATGCACAAACGTACATGTAAAAAATATGCGCAAAAGTGCATTCGCAACAACGTTCTTAAAAACACGAAATACAACACTAGGACTTTAATGCGCATAACCAAACAATAGCAAAAACACTAAATACAAAAGATACAGTGGAGTGTAGAAATAACACTCAACGTTCACGTTTACGTGGATTTTTTTATGGAATAATTTATATTTTTGTTTTACTTGGTGGATTTAGTATCCTAAAGGTACAAATTGATAATTAGGTGTCCATGAAGCAAAAATGATCAAAGAGTAAGAAAAGAGTTGCAATTAGGAAAATAAAATCAAATTAGAAGAGAGGATCCCTCAACATCTTCGGTAGTGTCCACGAAGTCGAGGATAACTTTCTCATCCGGACTCCAACTCAACTGGTTCCGGCGGCATTAGAAAGCAATTTTAGCTGGCTACAATTCCTGTCTAATTTTAAATTTCCAAATTCGAACTCGAACATGGTAAAAATTGGATTCCAAAAGCGATCATGAAAATACGTGCTACAGTACGGGGACATGAATGCGCATCAAAAAAACGTGCACAAACACTCGCTACAAAATATACACGCACATAAGTAAAAGTACGATAGCATGCACAAAAGTTCACACGCAAAAGTGCATTCGCAAAAAGGATCATGAAAACACAAGCTACAGTCCTAGGACATTAATACAAATCCACAAACATGCACAAACACACTCGCTCAAATGGACATGCACAAACGTACATGTAAAAAATATGCGCAAAAGTGCATTCGCAACAACGTTCTTTAAAACACGAAATACAACACTAGGACTTTAATGCGCATAACCAAACAATAGCAAAAACACTAAATACAAAAGATACAGTGGAGTGTAGAAATAACACTCAACGTTCACGTTTACGTGGATTTTTTTATGGATTAATTTATATTTTTGTTTTACTTGGTGGATTTAGTATCCTAAAGGTACAAATTGATAATTAGGTGTCCATGAAGCAAAAATGATCAAAGAGTAAGAAAAGAGTTGCAATTAGGAAAATAAAATCAAATTAGAAGAGAGGATCCCTCAACATCTTCGGTTAGTGTCCACGAAGTCGAGGATAACTTTCTCATCCGGACTCCAACTCAACTGGTTCCGGCGGCATTAGAAAGCAATTTTAGCAGGCTACAATTACTGTCTAATTGTAAATTTCCAAATTCGAACTCGAACATGGTAAAAAGTGGATTCCAAAAGCGATCATGAAAATACGTGCTACAGTACGGGGACATGAATGCGCATCAAGAAACGTGCACAAAAGCACTCGCTACAAAATATACACGCACATAAGTAAAAGTACAATAGCATGCACAAAAGTTCACACGCAAAAGTGCATTCGCAAAAAGGATCATGAAAACACAAGCTACAGTCCTAGGACATTAATACAAATCCACAAACTTGCACAAACACACTCGCTAAAATGGACATGCACAAACGTACATGTAAAAAATATATGCAAAAGTGCATTCGCAACAACGTTCTTTAAAACACGAAATACAACACTAGGACTTTAATGCACATAACCAAACAATAGCAAAAACACTAAATACAAATTATAGAGTGGAGTGTAGAAATAACACTCAACGTTTAAGTTTACGTGGATTTTTTTATGGATTAATTTATATTTTTGTTTTAATTGGTGGATTTAGTATCCTATAGGTTCAAATTGATAATTAGGTGTCCATGAAGAAAAAATGATCAAAGAGTAAGAAAAGAGTTACAACTAGGAAAATAAAATCAAATTAGAAGAGAGGATCCCTCCACATCTTCGGTAGTGTCCACGAAGTCGAGCATAACTTTCTCATCCGGACTCCAAATCAACTGGTTCCGGCGGCATAAGAAAGCAATTTTAGCTGGCTACAATTCCTGTCTAATGTCAAATTTCCAAATTCGGACTCGACCATGATCAAAATTGGATTCCAAAAGCGATCATGAAAATACGTGCTACAGTTCGAGGACACGAATGCGCATAAAAAAAACGTGTACAAAAACACTCGCTACAAAAGATACGCACATAAGTAAAAGTACGAAAGCATGCACAAAAGTACTCACGCAAAAGTGCATTCGCAAAAAGGATCATGAAAACACAAGCTACAATCCTAGGACATTAATACAAATCCACAAACATGCACAAACACACTCGCTCAAATGGACATGCACAAACGTACTTGTAAAAAATATGCGCAAAAGTGCATTCGCAACAACGTTCTTAAAAACACGAAATACAACACTAGGACTTTAATGCGCATAACCAAACAATAGCAAAAACACTAAATACAAAAGATACAGTGGAGTGTAGAAATAACACTCAACGTTCACGTTTACGTGGATTTTTTTATGGATTAATTTATATTTTTGTTTTACTTGGTGGATTTAGTATCCTAAAGGTACAAATTGATAATTAGGTGTCCATGAAGCAAAAATGATCAAAGTGTAAGAAAAGAGTTGCAATTAGGAAAATAAAATCAAATTAGAAGAGAGGATCCCTCAACATCTTCGGTAGTGTCCACGAAGTCGAGGATAACTTTCTCATCCGGACTCCAACTCAACTGGTTCTGGCGGCATTAGAAAGCAATTTTAGCAGGCTACAATTCCTGTCTAATTTTAAATTTCCAAATTCGAACTCGAACATGGTAAAAATTTGATTCCAAAAGCGATCATGAAAATACGTGCTACAGTACGGGGACATGAATGCGCATCAAGAAATGTGCACAAAAGCAGTCGCTACAAAATATACGCACATAAGTAAAAGTACAATAGCATGCACAAAAGTTCACACGCAAAAGTGCATTCGCAAAAAGGATCATGAAAACACAAGCTACAGTCCTAGGACATTAATACAAATCCACAAACTTGCACAAACACACTCGCTCAAATGGACATGCAAAACGTACATGTAAAAAATATGCGCAAAAGTGCATTCGCAACAACGTTCTTTAAAACACGAAATACAACACTAGGACTTTAATGCACATAACCAAACAATAGCAAAAACACTAAATACAAATTATAGAGTGGAGTGTAGAAATAACACTCAACGTTTAAGTTTACGTGGATTTTTTTATGGATTAATTTATATTTTTGTTTAAATTGGTGGATTTAGTATCCTATAGGTTCAAATTGATAATTAGGTGTCCATGAAGAAAAAATGATCAAAGAGTAAGAAAAGAGTTACAACTAGGAAAATAAAATCAAATTAGAAGAGAGGATCCCTCCACATATTCGGTAGTGTCCACGAAGTCGAGCATAACTTTCTCATCCGGACTCCAAATCAACTGGTTCCGGCAGCATAAGAAAGCAATTTTAGCTGGCTACAATTCATGTCTAATGTCAAATTTCCAAATTCGGACTCGAACATGATTAAAATTGGATTCCAAAAGCGATCATGAAAATACGTGCTACAGTTCGAGGACACGAATGCGCATCAAAAAAACGTGTACAAAAACACTCGCTACAAAAGATACGCACATAAGTAAAAGTACGAAAGCATGCACAAAAGTACTCACGCAAAAGTGCATTCGCAAAAAGGATCATGAAAACACAAGCTACAATCCTAGGACATTAATACAAATCCACAAACATGCACAAACACACTCGCTCAAATGGATATGCACAAACGTACATGTAAAAAATATGCGCAAAAGTGCATTCGCAACAACGTTCTTAAAAACACGAAATACAACACTAGGACTTTAATGCGCATAGGCAAACAATAGCACAAAAAAATACAAAAGATACAGTGGAGTGTAGAAATAACACTCAACGTTCATGTTTACGTGGATTTTTTTATGGATTAATTTATATTTTTGTTTTACTTGGTGGATTTAGTATCCTAAAGGTACAAATTGATAATTAGGTGTCCATGAAGCAAAAATGATCAAAGAGTAAGAAAAGAGTTGCAATTAGGAAAATAAAATAAAATTAGAAGAGAGGATCCCTCAACATCTTCGGTAGTGTCCACGAAGTCGAGGATAACTTTCTCATCCGGACTCCAACTCAACTGGTTCCGGCGGCATTAGAAAGCAATTTTAGCAGGCTACAATTCCTGTCTAATTTTAAATTTCCAAATTCGAACTCGAACATGGTAAAAATTGGATTCCAAAAGCGATCATGAAAATACGTGCTACAGTACGGGGACATGAATGCGCATCAAGAAACGTGCACAAAAGCACTCGCTACAAATTATACGCACATAAGTAAAAGTACAATAGCATGCACAAAAGTTCACACGCAAAATTGCATTCGCAAAAAGGATCATGAAAACACAAGCTATAGTCCTAGGACATTAATACAAATCCACAAACTTGCACAAACACACTCGCTCAAATGGACATGCACAAACGTACATGTAAAAAATATGCGCTAAAGTGCATTCGCAACAACGTTCTTAAAAACACGAAATACAACACTAGGACTTTAATGCACATAACCAAACAATAGCAAAAATACTAAAAACAAAATATAGAGTGGAGTGTAGAAATAACACTCAACGTTTAAGTTTACGTGGATTTTTTTATGGATTAATTTATATTTTTGTTTTAATTGGTGGTTTTAGTATCCTATAGGTTCAAATTGATAATTATGTGTCCATGAAGCAAAAATGATCAAAGAGTAAGAAAAGAGTTGCAATTAGGAAAATAAAATCAAATTAGAAGAGAGGATCCCTCAACATCTTCGGTAGAGTCCACGAAGTCGAGCATAACTTTCTCATCCGGACTCCAAATCAACTGGTTCCGGCGGCATTAGAAAGCAATTTTAGCTTGCTACAATTCCTGTCTAATGTCAAATTTCCAAATTCGGACTCGAACTTGATCAAAATTGGATTCCAAAAGCGATCATGAAAATACGTGCTACAGTTCGAGGACACGAATGCGCATCAAAAAAACGTGTACAAAAACACTCGCTACAAAAGATACGCACATAAGTAAAAGTACAAAAGCATGCAAAAAAGTACTCACGCAAAAGCGCATTCGCAAAAAGGATCATGAAAACACAAGCTACAATCGTAGGACATTAATACAAATCCACAAACATGCACAAACACACTCGCTCAAATGGACATGCACAAACGTACATGTAAAAAATATGCGCAAAAGTGCATTCGCAACAACGTTCTTAAAAACACGAAATACAACACTAGGACTTTAATGCGCATAACCAAACAATAGCAAAAACACTAAATACAAAAGATACAGTGGAGTGTAGAAATAACACACAACGTTTACGTTTACGTGGATTTTTTTATGGATTAATTTATATTTTGGTTTTAATTATTGGATTAAGTATCCTATAGGTACAAATTGATAATTAGGTATCCATGTAGCAAAAATGATCAAAGAGTAAGAAAAGAGTTGCAATTAGGAAAATAAAATCAAATTTGAAGAGAGGATCCCTCAACATCTTCGGTAGTGTCCACGAAGTCGAGCATAACTTTCTCATCCGGACTCCAAATCAACTGGTTCTGGCGGCATTAAAAAGCAATATTAGCTGGCTACAATTCCTATCTAATGTCAAATTTCCAAATTCGGACTCGAACATGGTAAAAATTGGATTCCAAAAGCGATCATGAAAATACGTGCTACAGTACGGGGACATGAATGCGCATCAAGAAACGTGCACAAGAGCACTCGCTACAAAATATACGCACATAAGTAAAAGTACAATAGCATGCACAAAAGTTCACACGCAAAAGAGCATTCGCAAAATGGATCATAAAAACACAAGCTACAATCCTAGGACATTAATACAAATCCACAAACTTGCACAAACACACTCGCTCAAATGGACATGCACAAACGTACATGTAAAAAATATGCGCAAAAGTGCATTCGCAACAACGTTCTTAAAAACACGAAATACAACACTAGGACTTTAATTCGCATAACCAAACAATAGCATAAACACTAAATACAAAAGATACAGTGGAGTGTAGAAATAACACTCAACGTTTACGTTTACGTATATTTTTTATGGATTAATTTATATTTTTGTTTTAATTGGTGGATTTAGTATCCTATAGGTACAAATTGATAATTAGGTGTCCATGAAGCAAAAATGATCAAAGAGTAAGAAAAGAGTTGCAATTAGGAAAATAAAATCAAATTATAAGAGAGGATCCCTCGACATCGTCGGTAGTGTCCACGAAGTCGAGCATAACTTTCTCATCCGGACTCCAAATGAACTGGTTCCGGCGACATTAGTAAGCAATGTTAGCTGGCGACAATTCCTGTCTAATGTCAAATTTCCAAATTCGGACTCAAACATGGTCAAAATTGGATTCCAAAAGCGATCATGAAAATACGTGCTACAATATGAGGACATGAATGCGCATCAAGAAACGTGCACAAAAGCACTTGCTACAAAATACACACACATAAGTAATAGTACAAAAGCATGCACAAAAGTACTCATGCAAAAGTGCATTCGTAAAAAGGATCATGAAAACACCAACTACAATTCTAGGACATTAATTCAAATCAACAAACATACAAGAACACACTCGCTCAAATGGACATGGACAAACATACATGTAAAAAAACATGCGCAAAAGTGCATTCGCAACAACGTTCTTTAAAACACGAAATACAACACTCGGACTTTAATACGCATAACCAAACAATAGCAAAAACACTAAATACAAAATATTCAGTGGAGTATACAAATAACACTCAACGTTTACGTTTACGTGGATTTTTTTATGGATTAATTTATATTTCTATTTTAATTGGTGGATTTAGTATCTTATAGGTACAAATTGATAATTAGGTGTCCATGAAGCAAAAATGATCAAAGAGTAAGAAAAGAGTTGCAATTAGGAAAATAAAATCAAATTAGAAAAGAGGATCCACCAACATCTTCGGTAGTGTCCACGAAGTCGAGCATAACTTTTTCTTCCAGACTCCAAATCAACTAGTTCCGGCGGCATTAGAAAGCAATTTTAGTTGGGTACAATTCCTGTCTAATGTCAAATTTCCAAATTCGGCCTCGAACATGGTCAAAATTGGATTCCAAAAGCGATCATGAAAATACGTGCTACAGTACGAGGACATGAAGGCGCATCAAGAAACGTGCACAAAAGCAATCGCTACAAAATATACGCACATAAGTAAAAGTACAATAGCATGCACAAAAGTACTCACGCAAAACTGCATTCGCAAAAAGGATCATGAAAACACAAACTACAATCCTAGGACATTAATACAAATCCACAAACATGCGCAAACACGCTCGCTCAGATTGGACATGCACAAACGTACATGTAAAAAATATGCCCAAAAGTGCATTCGCAACAACGTTATGAAAAACACGAAATACAACACTAGGACTTTAATACGCATAACCAAAAAATAGCAAAAACACTAAATTCAAAAGATACAGTGGAGTGTAGAAATAACACTCAACGTTTACGTTTACGTGGATTTTTTTATGGATTAATTTATATTTTTGTTTAAATTGGTGGATTTAGTATCTTATAGGTACAAATTGATAATTAGGTGTCCATGAAGCAATAATGATCAAAGAGTAAGAAAAGAGTTGCAATTAGGAAAATAAAATCAAATTAGAAGAGAGGATCCCTCAACATCTTCGGTAGTGTCCACGAAGTCGAGCATAACTTTCTCATCCGGACTCCAAATCAACTGGTTCCGGCGGCATTAGAAAGCTATTTGAGCTAGCTACATTTCCTGTCTAATGTCAAATTTCCAAATTCGGACTCGAACATGGTCAAAATTGGATTCCAAAAGCAATCATGAAAATAGGTGCTACAGTTCGAGGACAAAAAACGTGCACAAAAACACTCGCTACAAATGATACGCACATAAGTAAAAGTACAAAAGCATGCACAAAAGTGCTCACGCAAAAGTGCATTCGCAAAAAGGATCATGAAAATACGTGCTACAGTTCGAGGACAAAAAACGTGCACAAAAACACTCGCTACAAATGATACGCACATAAGTAAAAGTAATGTGAAAAAACATGCGCAAAAGTGCATTGGCAACAACGTCCTTAAAAACACGAAATACAACACTAGGACTTTAATACGCATAACCAAACAATAGCAAAAACACTAAATACAAAAGATACAGTGGAGTGTAGAAATAACACTCAACGTTTACGTTTACGTGGATTTTTTTATGGATTAATTTATATTTCTGTTTTAATTGGCGGATTTAGAATCTTATAGGTACAAATTGATAATTAGGTGTCCATGAAGCAAAAATGATCAAAGAGTAAGAAAAGAGTTGCAATTAGGAAAATAAAATCAAATTAGAAGAGAGGATCCCTCAACATCTTCGGTAGTGTCAACGAAGTCGAGCATAACTTTCTCATCCGGACTTCAAATCAACTGGTTCCGGCGGCATTAAAAAGCTATTTTAGCTAACTACAATTCCTGTCTAATGTCAAATTTCCAAATTCGGGCTCGGACATGGTCAAAATTGGATTCCAAAAGCGATCATGAAAATACATGCTACAGTTCGAGGACACGGATGCGCATAAAAAAACTTGCACAAAAACACTCGCTACAAAAGATACGCACATAAGTAAAAGTACAAAAGCATGCACAAAAGTACTCACGCAAAAGTGCATTCGCAAAAAGGATCATGAAAACACAAACTACAATCCTAGGACATTAATTCAAATCCACAAACATGCACAAACACACTCGCTCAAATGGACATGCACAAACGTACATGTAAAAAAATATGCGCAAAAGTGCATTCGCAACAACGTTCTTAAAAACACGAAATACAACACTAGGACTTTAATACGCATAACCAAAAAACAGCAAAAACACTAAATACAAAAGATACAGTGGAGTGTAGAAATAACACTCAACGTTTACGTTTACGTGGATTTTTTTATGGATTATTTTATATTTTTGTTTTAATTGGCGGATTTAGTATCTTATTGGTACAAATTGATAATTAGGTGTCCATGAAGCAGTAATGATCAAAGAGTAAGAAAAGAGTTGCAATTAGGAAAATAAAATCAAATTAGAAGAGAAGATCCCTCAACATCTTCGGTAGTGTCCACGAAGTCGAGAATAACTTTCTCATCCGGACTCCAAATCAACTGGTTCCGGCGGCATTAGAAAGCTATTTTAGCTAGCTACAATTCCTGTCTAATGTCAAATTTCCAAATTCGGGCTCGAACATGGTCAAAATTGGATTCCAAAAGCGATCATGAAAATACGTGCTACAGTACGAGGACATGAATGCGCATCAAGAAACGTGCACAAAAGCACTCGCTACAAAATATACGCACATAAGTAAAAGTACAATAGCATGCACAAAAGTACTCACGCAAAAGTGCATTCGCAAAAAGGATCATGAAAACACAAACTACAATCCTAGGACATTAATACAAATCCACAAACATGCACAAACACACTCGCTCAAATGGACATGCACAAACGTACATGTAAAAAATATGCGCAAAAGAGCATTCGCAACAACGTTCTTAAAAACACGAAATAAAACACTAGGACTTTAATACGCATAACCAAACAATAGCAAAAACTCTAAATATAAAAGATACAGTGGAGTGTAGAAATAACACTCAACGTTTACGTTTACGTGGATTTTTTTATGGATTAATTTATATTTATGTTTTAATTGGTGGATTTAGTATCCTATAGGTACAAATTGATAATTAGGTGTCCATGAAGCAAAAATGATCAAAGAGTAAGAAAAGAGTTGCAATTAGGAAAATAAAATCAAATTAGAAGAGAGGATCCCTCAACATCTTCGGTAGTGCCCACGAAGTCGAGCATAACTTTCTCATCCGGACTCCAAATCAACTGGTTCCGGCGGCATTAGAAAGCTATTTAAGCTGACTACAATTCCTGTCTAATATCAAAATTCCAAATTCGGACTAGAACATGGTCAAAATTGGATTCCAAAAGCGATCATGAAAATACGTGCTACAGTTCGAGGACACGAATGCGCATCAAAAAACGTGCACAAAAACACTCGCTACAAAACATACGCACATAAGTAAAAGTACAAAAGCATGCACAAAAGTACTCACGCAAAAGTGCATTCGCAAAAAGGATCATGAAAACACCAACTACAACCCTAGGACATTAATACAAATCAACAAACATGCAAGAACACACTCGCTCAAATGGACATGCACAAACGTACATGTAAAAAAACATGCGCAAAAGTGCATTCGCAACAACGTTCTTAAAAACACGAAATACAACACTAGGACTTTAATACGCATAACCAAAAAATAGCAAAAACACTAAATACAAAAGATACAGTGGAGTGTAGAAATAACACTCAACGTTTACGTTTACGTGGATTTTTTTATGGATTAATATATATTTCTTTTTTAATTGGTGGATTTAGTAACTTATAGGTACAAATTGATAATTAAGTGTCCATGAAGCAAAAATGATCAAAGAGTAAGAAACGAGTTGCAATTAGGAAAATAAAATCAAATTAGAAGAGAGGATCCCTCGACATCGTCGGTAGTGTCCACGAAGTCGAGCATAACTTTCTCATCCGGACTCCAAATCAACTGGTTGTTGCGACATTAGTAAGCAATGTTAGCTGGCTACAATTCCTGACTAATGTCAAACTTCCAAATTCGGACTCGAACATGGTCAAAATTGGATTCCAAAAGCGATCATGAAAATACGTGCTACAGTATGAGGACATGAATGCGCATCAAGAAACGTGCACAAAAGCACTCACTACAAAATACACACACATAAGTAATAGTACAAAAGCATGCACAAAAGTACTCACGCAAAAGTGCATTCGTAAAAAGGATCATGAAAACACCAACTACAATCCTAGGACATTAATACAAATCAACAAACATACAAGAACACACTCGCTCAAATGGACATGGACAAACGTACATGTAAAAAAACATGCGCAAAAGTGCATTCGCAACAACGTTCTTTAAAACACGAAATACAGCACTCGGACTTTAATACGCATAACCAAACAATAGCAAAAACACTAAATACAAAATATTCAGTGGAGTGTACAAATAACACTCAACGTTTACGTTTACGTGGATTTTTTTATGGATTAATTTATATTTCTATTTTAATTGGTGGATTTAGTATCTTATAGGTACAAATGGATAATTAGGTGTCCATGAAGCAAAAATGATCAAAGAGTAAGAAAAGAGTTGCAATTAGGAAAATAAAATCAAATTAGAAGAGAGGATCCACCAACATCTTCGGTAGTGTCCACGAAGTCGAGCATAACTTTTTCTTCCAGACTCCAAATCAACTGGTTCCGGCGGCATTAGAAAGCAATTTTAGCTGGCTACAATTCCTGTCTAATGTCAAATTTCCAAATTCGGACTCGAACATGATCAAAATTGGATTCCAAAAGCGATCACGAAAATACGTGCTACTGTTCGAGGACACGAATGCGCATCCAAAAAACGTGTACAAAAACACTCGCTACAAAAGATACGCACATAAGTAAAAGTACAAAAGCATGCACAAAAGTACTCACGCAAAAGTGCATTCGCAAAAAGGATCATGAAAACACAAGCTACAATCCTAGGACATTAATACAAATCCACAAACATGCACAAACACACTCGCTCAAATATACATGCACAAACGTACATGTAAAAAATATGCGCAAAAGTGCATTCGCAACAACGTTCTTAAAAACACGAAATACAACACTAGGACTTTAATGCGCATAATCAAACAATAGCAAAAACACTAAATAAAAAAGATACAGTGGAGTGTAGAAATAACACTCAACGTTCACGTTTACGTGGATTTTTTTATGGATTAATTTATATTTTTGTTTTACTTGGTGGATTTAGTATCCTAAAGGTACAAATTGATAATTAGGTGTCCATGAAGCAAAAATGATCAAAGAGTAAGAAAAGAGTTGCAATTAGGAAAATAAAATCAAGTTAGAAGAGAGGATCCCTCAACATCTTCGGTAGTGTCCACGAAGTCGAGGATAACTTTCTCATCCAGACTCCAACTCAACTGGTTACGGCGGCATTAGAAAGCAATTTTAGCAGGCTACAATTCTAGTCTAATTTTAAATTTCCAAATTCGAACTCGAACATGGTAAAAATTGGATTCGAAAAGCGATCATGAAAATACGTGCTACAATACGGGGACATGAATGCGCATCAAGAAACGTGCACAAAAGCACTCGCTACAAAATATACGCACATAAGTAAAAGTACAATAGCATGCACAAAAGTTCACACGCAAAAGTGCATTCGCAAAAAGGATCATGAAAACACAAGCTACAGTCCTAGGACATTAATACAAATCCACAAACTTGCACAAACACACTCGCTCAAATAGACATGCACAAACGTACATGTAAAAAATATGCGCAACAGTGCATTCGCAACAACGTTCTTAAAAACACGAAATACAACACTAGGACTTTAATGCACATAGCCAAACAATAGGAAAAACACTAAAAACAAAATATAGAGTGGAGTGTAGAAATAACACTCAACGTTTAAGTTTACGTGGATTTTTTTATGGATTAATTTATATTTTTGTTTTAATTGGTGGTTTTAGTATCCTATAGGTTCAAATTGATAATTAGGTGTTCATGAAGCAAAAATGATCAAAGAGTAAGAAAAGAGTTGCAATTAGGAAAATAAAATCAAATTAGAAGAGAGGATCCCTCAACATCTTCGGTAGAGTCCACGAAGTCGAGCATAACTTTCTCATCCGGACTCCAAATCAACTGGTTCCGGCGGCATTAGAAAGCAATTTTAGCTGGCTACAATTCCTGTCTAATGTCAAATTTCCAAATTCGGACTCGAACATGATCAAATTGGATTCCAAAAGCGATCATGAAAATACGTGCTACAGTTCGAGGACACGAATGCGCATAAAAAAAACGTGTACAAAAACACTCGCTACAAAAGATACGCACATAAGTAAAAGTACAAAAGCATGCACAAAAGTACTCACGCAAAAGTGCATTCGCAAAAAGGATCATGAAAATACGTGCTACAGTCGAGGACAAAAAACGTGCACAAAAACACTCGCTACAAATGATACGCACATAAGTAAAAGTAATAAAACATGCACAAAAGTACTCACGCAAAAGTGCATTCGCAAAAAGGATCATGAAAACACAAACTACAATACTAGGACATTAATACAAATCAACAAACATGCAAGAACACACTCGCTCAAATGGACATGCACAAACGTACATGTGAAAAAACATGCGCAAAAGTGCATTCGCAACAACGTCCTTAAAAACACGAAATACAACACTAGGACTTTAATACGCATAACCAAACAATAGCAAAAACACTAAATACAAAAGATACAGTGGAGTGTAGAAATAACGCTCAACGTTTACGTTTACGTGGATTTTTTTATGGATTAATTTATATTTCTGTTTTAATTGGCGGATTTAGAATCTTATAGGTACAAATTGATAATTAGGTGTCCATGAAGCAAAAATGATCAAAGAGTAAGAAAAGAGTTGCAATTAGGAAAATAAAATCAAATTAGAAGAGAGGATCCCTCAACATCTTCGGTAGTGTCAACGAAGTCGAGCATAACTTTCTCATCCGGACTTCAAATCAACTGGTTCCGGCGGCATTAAAAAGCTATTTTAGCTAACTACAATTCCTGTCTAATGTCAAATTTCCAAATTCGGGCTCGGACATGGTCAAAATTGGATTCCAAAAGCGATCATGAAAATACATGCTACAGTTCGAGGACACGGATGCGCATAAAAAAACTTGCACAAAAACACTCGCTACAAAAGATACGCACATAAGTAAAAGTACAAAAGCATGCACAAAAGTACTCACGCAAAAGTGCATTCGCAAAAAGGATCATGAAAACACAAACTACAATCCTAGGACATTAATTCAAATCCACAAACATGCACAAACACACTCGCTCAAATGGACATGCACAAACGTACATGTAAAAAAATATGCGCAAAAGTGCATTCGCAACAACGTTCTTAAAAACACGAAATTCAACACTAGGACTTTAATACGCATAACCAAAAAACAGCAAAAACACTAAATACAAAAGATACAGTGGAGTGTAGAAATAACACTCAACGTTTACGTTTACGTGGATTTTTGTATGGATTATTTTATATTTTTGTTTTAATTGGCGGATTTAGTATCTTATTGGTACAAATTGATAATTAGGTGTCCATGAAGCAGTAATGATCAAAGAGTAAGAAAAGAGTTGCAATTAGGAAAATAAAATCAAATTAGAAGAGAAGATCCCTCAACAACTTCGGTAGTGTCCACGAAGTCGAGAATAACTTTCTCATCCGGACTCCAAATCAACTGGTTCCGGCGGCATTAGAAAGCTATTTTAGCTAGCTACAATTCCTGTCTAATGTCAAATTTCCAAATTCGGGCTCGAACATGGTCAAAATTGGATTCCAAAAGCGATCATGAAAATACGTGCTACAGTACGAGGACATGAATGCGCATCAAGAAACGTGCACAAAAGCACTCGCTACAAAATATGCGCACATAAGTAAAAGTACAATAGCATGCACAAAAGTACTCACGCAAAAGTGCATTCGCAAAAAGGATCATGAAAACACAAACTACAATCCTAGGACATTAATACAAATCCACAAACATGCACAAACACACTCGCTCAAATGGACATGCACAAACGTACATGTAAAAAATATGCGCAAAAGAGCATTCGCAACAACGTTCTTAAAAACACGAAATAAAACACTAGGACTTTAATACGCATAACCAAACAATAGCAAAAACTCTAAATATAAAAGATACAGTGGAGTGTAGAAATAACACTCAACGTTTACGTTTACGTGGATTTTTTTATGGATTAATTTATATTTATGTTTTAATTGGTGGATTTAGTATCCTATAGGTACAAATTGATAATTAGGTGTCCATGAAGCAAAAATGATCAAAGAGTAAGAAAAGAGTTGCAATTAGGAAAATAAAATCAAATTAGAAGAGAGGATCCCTCAACATCTTCGGTAGTGCCCACGAAGTCGAGCATAACTTTCTCATCCGGACTTCAAATCAACTGGTTCCGGCGGCATTAGAAAGCAATTTTAGCTGGCTACAATTCTTGTCTAATATCAAATTTCCAAATTCGGACTAGAAGATGGTCAAAATTGGATTCCAAAAGCGATCATGAAAATACGTGCTACAGTTCGAGGATACGAATGCGCATCAAAAAACGTGCACAAAAACACTCGCTACAAAACATACGCACATAAGTAAAAGTACAAAAGCATGCACAAAAGTACTCACGCAAAAGTGCATTCGCAAAAAGGATCATGAAAACACAAGCTACAATCCTAGGACATTAATACAAATCCACAAACATGCACAAACACACTCGCTCAAATATACATGCACAAACGTACATGTAAAAAATATGCGCAAAAGTGCATTCGCAACAACGTTCTTAAAAACACGAAATACAACACTAGGACTTTAATACGCATAACCAAAAAATAGCAAAAACACTAAATACAAAAGATACAGTGGAGTGTAGAAATAACACTCAACGTTTACGTTTACGTGGATTTTTTTATGGATTAATTTATATTTTTGTTTTACTTGGTGGATTTAGTATCCTAAAGGTACAAATTGATAATTAGGTGTCCATGAAGCAAAAATGATCAAAGAGTAAGAAAAGAGTTACAATTAGGAAAATAAAATCAAGTTAGAAGAGAGGATCCCTCAACATCGTCGGTAGTGTCCACGAAGTCGAGGATAACTTTCTCATCCGGACTCCAACTCAACTGGTTACGGCGGCATTAGAATGAAATTTTAGCAGGGTACAATTCCTGTCTAATGTCAAATTTCCAAATTCGAACTCGAACATGGTAAAAATTGGATTCCAAAAGCGATCATGAAAATACGTGCTACAGTATGAGGACATGAATGCGCATCAAGAAACGTGCACAAAAGCACTCGCTACAAAATATACGCACATAAGTAAAAGTACAATAGCATGCACAAAAGTTCACACGCAAAAGTGCATTCGCAAAAAGGATCATGAAAACACCAACTACAATCCTAGGACATTAATACAAATCAACAAACATACAAGAACACACTCGCTCAAATAGACATGCACAAACGTACATGTAAAAAAACATGCGCAAAAGTGCATTCGCAACAACGTTCTTTAAAACACGAAATACAACACTAGGACTTTAATACGCATAACCAAACAATAGCAAAAACACTAAATACAAAATATTTAGTGGAGTGTAGAAATAACACTCAACGTTTAAGTTTACGTGGATTTTTTTATGGATTAATTTATATTTTTGTTTTAATTGGTGGTTTTAGTATCTTATAGGTACAAATTGATAATTAGGTGTTCATGAAGCAAAAATGATCAAAGAGTAAGAAAAGAGTTGCAATTAGGAAAATAAAATCAAATTAGAAGAGAGGATCCCTCAACATCTTCGGTAGAGTCCACGAAGTCGAGCATAACTTTCTCATCCAGACTCCAAATCAACTGGTTCCGGCGGCATTAGAAAGCAATTTTAGCTGGCTACAATTCCTGTCTAATGTCAAATTTCCAAATTCGGACTCGAACATGATCAAAATTGGATTCCTAAAGCGATCATGAAAATACGTGCTACAGTTCGAGGACACGAATGCGCATAAAAAAAACGTGTACAAAAACACTCGCTACAAAAGATACGCACATAAGTAAAAGTACAAAAGCATACACAGAAGTACTCACGCAAAAGTGCATTCGCAAAAAGGATCATGAAAACACAAGCTACAATCCTAGGACATTAATACAAATCCACAAACATGCACAAACACACTCGCTCAAATGGACATGCACAAACGTACATGTAAAAAATATGCGCAAAAGTGCATTCGCAACAACGTTCTTAAAAACACGAAATACAACACTAGGACTTTAATGCGCATAACCAAATAATAGCAAAAACACTAAATACAAAAGATACAGTGGAGTGTAGAAATAACACACAACGTTTACGTTTACGTGGATTTTTTTATGGATTAATTTATATTTTGGTTTTAATTATTGGATTAAGTATCCTATAGGTACAAATTGATAATTAAGTATCCATGAAGCAAAAATGATCAAAGAGTAAGAAAAGAGTTACAATTAGGAAAATAAAATCAAATTAGAAGAGAGGATCCCTCAACATCTTCGGTAGTGTCCACGAAGTCGAGCATAACTTTTTTCATCTGGACTCCAAATCAACTGGTTCTTGCGGCATTAAAAAGCAATGTTAGGTGGCTACAATTCCTGACTAATGTCAAATTTCCAAATTCGGACTCGAACATGGTAAAAATTGGATTCCAAAAGCGATCATGAAAATACGTGCTACAGTACGGGGACATGAATGCGCATCAAGAAACGTGCACAAAAGCACTCGCTACAAAATACACACACATAAGTAATAGTACAATAGCATGCACAAAAGTTCACACGCAAAAGAGCATTCGCAAAATGGATCATAAAAACACAAGCTACAATCCTAGGACATTAATACAAATCCACAAACTTGCACAAACACACTCGCTCAAATGGACATGCACAAACGTACATGTAAAAAATATGCGCAAAAGTGCATTCGCAACAACGTTCTTTAAAACACGAAATACAACACTAGGACTTTAATTCGCATAACCAAACAATAGCATAAACACTAAATACAAAAGATACAGTGGAGTGTACAAATAACACTCAACGTTTACGTTTACGTATATTTTTTATGGATTAATTTATATTTTTGTTTTAATTGGTGGATTTAGTATCCTATAGGTACAAATTGATAATTAGGTGTCCATGAAGCAAAAATGATCAAAGAGTAAGAAAAGAGTTGCAATTAGGAAAATAAAATCAAATTATAAGAGAGGATCCCTCGACATCGTCGGTAGTGTCCACGAAGTCGAGCATAACTTTCTCATCCGGACTCCAAATGAACTGGTTCCGGCGACATTAGTAAGCAATGTTAGCTGGCGACAATTCCTGTCTAATGTCAAATTTCCAAATTCGGACTCAAACATGGTCAAAATTGGATTCCAAAAGCGATCATGAAAATACGTGCTACAATATGAGGACATGAATGCGCATCAAGAAACGTGCACAAAAGCACTTGCTACAAAATACACACACATAAGTAATAGTACAAAAGCATGCACAAAAGTACTCATGCAAAAGTGCATTCGTAAAAAGGATCATGAAAACACCAACTACAATCCTAGGACATTAATACAAATCAACAAACATACAAGAACACACTCGCTCAAATGGACATGGACAAACATACATGTAAAAAAACATGCGCAAAAGTGCATTCGCAACAACGTTCTTTAAAACACGAAATACAACACTCGGACTTTAATACGCATAACCAAACAATTGCAAAAACACTAAATACAAAATATTCAGTGGAGTATACAAATAACACTCAACGTTTACGTTTACGTGGATTTTTTTATGGATTAATTTATATTTCTATTTTAATTGGTGGATTTAGTATCTTATAGGTACAAATTGATAATTAGGTGTCCATGAAGCAAAAATGATCAAAGAGTAAGAAAAGAGTTGCAATTAGGAAAATAAAATCAAATTAGAAAAGAGGATCCACCAACATCTTCGGTAGTGTCCACGAAGTCGAGCATAACTTTTTCTTCCAGACTCCAAATCAACTAGTTCCGGCGGCATTAGAAAGCAATTTTAGTTGGGTACAATTCCTGTCTAATGTCAAATTTCCAAATTCGGCCTCGAACATGGTCAAAATTGGATTCCAAAAGCGATCATGAAAATACGTGCTACAGTACGAGGACATGAAGGCGCATCAAGAAACGTGCACAAAAGCAATCGCTACAAAATATACGCACATAAGTAAAAGTACAATAGCATGCACAAAAGTACTCACGCAAAACTGCATTCGCAAAAAGGATCATGAAAACACAAACTACAATCCTAGGACATTAATACAAATCCACAAACATGCACAAACACGCTCGCTCAGATTGGACATGCACAAACGTACATGTAAAAAATATGCCCAAAAGTGCATTCGCAACAACGTTATGAAAAACACGAAATACAACACTAGGACTTTAATACGCATAACCAAAAAATAGCAAAAACACTAAATTCAAAAGATACAGTGGAGTGTAGAAATAACACTCAACGTTTACGTTTACGTGGATTTTTTTATGGATTAATTTATATTTTTGTTTAAATTGGTGGATTTAGTATCTTATAGGTACAAATTGATAATTAGGTGTCCATGAAGCAATAATGATCAAAGAGTAAGAAAAGAGTTGCAATTAGGAAAATAAAATCAAATTAGAAGAGAGGATCCCTCAACATCTTCGGTAGTGTCCACGAAGTCGAGCATAACTTTCTCATCCGGACTCCAAATCAACTAGTTCCGGCGGCATTAGAAAGCTATTTGAGCTAGCTACATTTCCTGTCTAATGTCAAATTTCCAAATTTGGACTCGAACATGGTCAAAATTGGATTCCAAAAGCAATCATGAAAATACGTGCTACAGTTCGAGGACGAAAAAGTGCACAAAACACTCGCTACAAATGATACGCACATAAGTATATTTCCCAAATTTGGAACTTGAAACCAGGTTCAAAAATTGGATTCCCAAAAGCCAATCATGAAAATACGTGGTCCAGTTGGAGGACCAAAAAACGTGCACAAAACCCCTCGCTACAAATGATACGGCACATAAGTAAAAGTAATAAAACATGCACAAAAGTACTCACGCAAAAGTGCATTCGCAAAAAGGATCATGAAAACACAAACTACAATACTAGGACATTAATACAAATCAACAAACATGCAAGAACACACTCGCTCAAATGGACATGCACAAACGTACATGTGAAAAAACATGCGCAAAAGTGCATTCGCAACAACGTCCTTAAAAACACGAAATACAACACTAGGACTTTAATACGCATAACCAAACAATAGCAAAAACACTAAATACAAAAGATACAGTGGAGTGTAGAAATAACACTCAACGTTTACGTTTACGTGGATTTTTTTATGGATTAATTTATATTTCTGTTTTAATTGGCGGATTTAGAATCTTATAGGTACAAATTGATAATTAGGTGTCCATGAAGCAAAAATGATCAAAGAGTAAGAAAAGAGTTGCAATTAGGAAAATAAAATCAAATTAGAAGAGAGGATCCCTCAACATCTTCGGTAGTGTCAACGAAGTCGAGCATAACTTTCTCATCCGGACTTCAAATCAACTGGTTCCGGCGGCATTAAAAAGCTATTTTAGCTAACTACAATTCCTGTCTAATGTCAAATTTCCAAATTCGGGCTCGGACATGGTCAAAATTGGATTCCAAAAGCGATCATGAAAATACATGCTACAGTTCGAGGACACGGATGCGCATCAAAAAACTTGCACAAAAACACTCGCTACAAAAGATACGCACATAAGTAAAAGTACAAAAGCATGCACAAAAGTACTCATGCAAAAGTGCATTCGCAAAAAGGATCATGAAAACACAAACTACAATCCTAGGACATTAATTCAAATCCACAAACATGCACGAACACACTCGCTCAAATGGACATGCACAAACGTACATGTAAAAAAATATGCGCAAAAGTGCATTCGCAACAACGTTCTTAAAAACACGAAATACAACACTAGGACTTTAATACGCATAACCAAAAAACAGCAAAAACACTAAATACAAAAGATACAGTGGAGTGTAGAAATAACACTCAACGTTTACGTTTACGTGGATTTTTGTATGGATTATTTTATATTTTTGTTTTAATTGGCGGATTTAGTATCTTATTGGTACAAATTGATAATTAGGTGTCCATGAAGCAGTAATGATCAAAGAGTAAGAAAAGAGTTGCAATTAGGAAAATAAAATCAAATTAGAAGAGAAGATCCCTCAACATCTTCGGTAGTGTCCACGAAGTCGAGAATAACTTTCTCATCCGGACTCCAAATCAACTGGTTCCGGCGGCATTAGAAAGCTATTTTAGCTAGCTACAATTCCTGTCTAATGTCAAATTTCCAAATTCGGGCTCGAACATGGTCAAAATTGGATTCCAAAAGCGGTCATGAAAATACGTGCTACAGTACGAGGACATGAATGCGCATCAAGAAACGTGCACAAAAGCACTCGCTACAAAATATACGCACATAAGTAAAAGTACAATAGCATGCACAAAAGTACTCACGCAAAAGTGCATTCGCAAACAGGATCATGAAAACACAAACTACAATCCTAGGACATTAATACAAATCCACAAACATGCACAAACACACTCGCTCAAATGGACATGCACAAACGTACATGTAAAAAATATGCCCCAAAGGGCATTCGCAACAACGTTCTTAAAAACACGAAATACAACACTAGGACTTTAGTACGCATAACCAAACAATAGCAAAAACAGTAAATACAAAAGATACAGTGGAGTGTAGAAATAACACTCAACGTTTACGTTTACGTGTATTTTTTTTATGGATTAATTTATATTTTTATTTTAGTTGGCGGATTTTGTATCTTATAGGTACAAATTGATAATTAGGTGTCCACGAAGCAAAAATGATCAAAGAGTAAGAAAAGAGTTGCAATTAGGAAAATAAAATCAAATTAGAAGAGAGGATCCCTCAACATCTTCGGTAGTGTCCACGAAGTCGAGCATAACTTTCTCATCCGGACTCCAAATCAACTGGTTCCGGCGGCATAAGAAATCTATTTTAGCTGGCTACAATTCCTGTCTATTGTCAAATTTCCAAATTCGGGCTCGAACATTGTCAAAAATTTGATTCCAAAAGCGATCATGAAAATACCTGCTACAGTTCGAGGACACGAATGTGCATCAAAAAACGTGCACAAAAACACTCGCTACAAAAGATACGCACATAAGTAAAAGTACAAAAGCATGCACAAAAGTACTCACGCATAAGTGCATTCGCAAAAAGGATCATGAAAACACAAACTACAATCCTAGGACATTAATACAAATCCACAAACATGCACAAACACAATCGCTCAAATGGATATGCACAAACGTAAAAGTAAAACAATATGCGCAAAAGTGCATTCGCAACAACGTTCTTAAAAACACGAAATACAACACTAGGACTTTAATACGCATAACCAAAAAACAGCAAAAACACTAAATACAAAAGATACAGTGGAGTGTAGAAATAAAACTCAACGTTTACGTTTACGTGAATTTTTTTATGGATTAATTTATATTTTTGTTTTAATTGGTGGATTTAGTATCTTATAGGTACAAATTCATAATTAGGTGTCCATAAATCAATAATGATCAAAGAGTAAGAAAAGAGTTGCAATTAGGAAAATAAAATCAAATTAGAAGAGAGGATCCCTCAACATCTTCGGCAGTGTCCACGAAGTCGAGCATAACTTTCTCATCCGGACTCCAAATCAACTGGTTCCGGCAGCATTAGAAACGCAATTTTAGCTATTCTATGGGGGCCACCGGTGCAGTGTCAAATTTCCAAATTCGGACTCGAACATGGTCAAAATTGGATTCCAAAAGCGATCATGAAAATACATGCTACAGTTCGAGGACACGGATGCGCATCAAGAAACTTGCACAAAACCACTCGCTACAAAAGATACGCACATAAGTAAAAGTACAAAAGCATGCACATAAGTACTCACGCAAAAGTGCATTCGCAAAAAGGATCATGAAAACACAAACTACAATCCTAGGACATTAATACAAATCCACAAACATGCACAAACACAATCGCTCAAATGTACATGCACAAACGTACATGTAAAAAATATGCGCAAAAGTGCATTCGCAACAACGTTCTTAAAAACACGAAATACAACACAAGGACTTTAATATGCATAACCAAACAATAGCAAAAACACTAAATACAAACGATACAGTGGAGTGTAGAAATAACACTCAACGTTTACGTTCACGTGGATTTTTTGATGGATTAATTTATATTTTTGTTTTAATTGGTGGATTTCGTATCCTATAGGTACAAATTGATAATTAGGTGTCCATGAAGCAAAAATGATCAAAGAGTAAGAAAAGAGTTGCAATTAGGAAAATAAAATCAAATTAGAAGAGAGGATCCCTCAACATCTTCGGTAGTGTCCACGAAGTCGAGCATAACTTTCTCATCCGGACTCCAAATCAACTGGTTCCGGCGGCATTAGAAAGCTATTTTAGCTGGCTACAATTCCTGTCTACTGTCAAATTTCCAATTTCGGGCTCGAACATTGTCAAAAATTTGATTCCAAAAGCGATCATGAAAATACATGCTACAGTTCGAGGACACGAATGTGCATCAAAAAACGTGCACAAAAACACTCGCTACAAAAGATACGCACATAAGTAAAAGTACAAAAGCATGCACAAAAGTACTCACGCAAAAGTGCATTCGCAAAAAGGATCATGAAAACACAAACTACAATCCTAGGACATTAATACAAATCCACAAACATGCACAAACACACTCGCTCAAATGGACATGCACAAACGTACATGTAAAAAAATATGCGCAAAAGTGCATTCGCAACAAAGTTCTTAAAAACACGAAATACAACACTAGGACTTTAATACGCATAACCAAAAAACAGCAAAAACACTAAATACACAAGATACAGTGGAGTGTAGAAATAACACTCAACGTTTACGTTTACGTGAATTTTTTTATGGATTAATTTATATTTTTGTTTTAATTGGTGGATTTAGTATCTTATAGGTACAAATTGATAATTAGGTGTCCGTGAAGCAATAATGATCAAAGAGTAAGAAAAGAGTTGCAATTTGGAAAATAAAATCAAATTAGAAGAGAGGATCCCTCAACATCTTCGGCAGTGTCCACGAAGTCGAGCATAACTTTCTCATCCGGACTCCAAATCATTTGGTTCCGGCGGCATTAGAAAGCTATTTTAACTAGCTACAATTCCTGTCAAATGTCAAATTTCCAAATTCGGGCTCGAACATGGTCAAAATTGGATTCCAAAAGTGATCATGAAAATACGTGCTACAGTTCGAGGACACGAATGTGCATCAAAAAACGTGCACAAAAACACTCGCTACAAAAGATACGCACATAAGTAAAAGTACAAAAGCATGCACAAAAGTACTCACGCAAAAGTGCATTCGCAAAAAGGATCATGAAAACACAAACTACAATCCTAGGACATTAATACAAATCCACAAACATGCACAAACACACTCGCTCAAATGGACATGCATAAACGTACATGTAAAAAAATATGCGCAAAAGTGCATTCGCAACAACGTTCTTAAAAACACGAAATACAACACTAGGACTTTAATACGCATAACCAAAAAACAGCAAAAACACTAAATACAAAAGATACAGTGGAGTGTAGAAATAACACTCAACGTTTACGTTTACGTGAATTTTTTTATGGATTAATTTATATTTTTGTTTTAATTGGTGGATTTAGTATCTTATAGGTACAAATTGATAATTAGGTGTCCATGAAGCAATAATGATCAAAGAGTAAGAAAAGAGTTGCAATTAGGAAAATAAAATCAAATTAGAAGAGAGGATCCCTCAACATATTCGGCAGTGTCCACGAAGTCGAGCATAACTTTCTCATCCGGACTCCAAATCAACTGGTTCCGGCGGCCTTAGAAAGCTATTTTAGCTAGCTACAATTCCTGTCAAATGTCAAATTTCCAAATTCGGGCTCGAACATGGTCAAAATTGGATTCCAAAAGCGATCATGAAAATACGTGCTACAGTTCGAGGACACGAATGCGCATCAAAAAACGTGCACAAAACCGCTCGCTACAAAATATACGCACATAAGTAAAAGTACAAAAGCATGCACAAAAGTACTCACGCAAAAGTGCATTCGCAAAAAGGATCATGAAAACCCAAACTACAATCCTAGGACATTAATACAAATCCACAAACATGCACAAACACACTCGCTCAAATGGACATGCACAAACGTACATGTAAAAAAATATGCGCAAAAGTGCATTCGCAACAACGTTCTTAAAAACACGAAATACAACACTAGGACTTTAATACGCATAACCAAAAAACAGCAAAAACACTAAATACAAAAGATACAGTGGAGTGTAGAAATAACACTCAACGTTTACGTTTACGTGAATTTTTTTATGGATTAATTTATATTTTTGTTTTAATTGGTGGATTTAGTATCTTATAGGTACAAATTTATAATTAGGTGTCCATGAAGCAATAATGATCAAAGAGTAAGAAAAGAGTTGCAATTTGGAAAATAAAATCAAATTAGAAGAGAGGATCCCTCAACATCTTCGGCAGTGTCCACGAAGTTGAGCATAACTTTCTCATCCGGACTCCAAATCAACTGGTTCCGGCGGCATTAGAAAGCTATTTTAGCTAGCTACAATTCCTGTCAAATGTCAAATTTCCAAATTCGGGCTCGAACATGGTCAAAATTGGATTCCAAAAGTGATCATGAAAATACGTGCTACAGTTCGAGGACACGAATGTGCATCAAAAAACGTGCACAAAAACACTCGCTACAAAAGATACGCACATAAGTAAAAGTACAAAAGCATGCACAAAAGTACTCACACAAAAGTGCATTCGCAAAAAGGATCATGAAAACACAAACTACAATCCTAGGACAATAATACAAATCCACAAACATGCACAAACACACTCGCTCAAATGGACATGCACAAACGTACATGTAAAAAAATATGCGCAAAAGTGCATTCGCAACAACGTTCTTAAAACCACGAAATACAACACTAGGACTTTAATACGCATAACCAAAAAACAGCAAAAACACTAAATACAAAAGATACAGTGGAGTGTAGAAATAACACTCAACGTTTACGTTTACGTGAATTTTTTTATGGATTAATTTATATTTTTGTTTTAATTGGTGGATTTAGTATCTTATAGGTACAAATTGATAATTAGGTGTCCATGAAGCAATAATGATCAAAGAGTAAGAAAAGAGTTGCAATTAGGAAAATAAAATCAAATTAGAAGAGAGGATCCCTCAACATCTTCGGCAGTGTCCACGAAGTCGAGCATAACTTTCTCATCCGGACTCCAAATCAACTGGTTGCGGCGGCCTTAGAAAGCTATTTTAGCTAGCTACAATTCCTGTCAAATGTCAAATTTCCAAATTCGGGCTCGAACATGGTCAAATTTGTGATTCTAAAAGCGATCATGAAAATACGTGCTACAGTTCGAGGACACGAATGCGCATCAAAAACGTGCACAAAACCGCTCGCTACAAAATATACGCACATAAGTAAAAGTACAAAAGCATGCACAAAAGTACTCACGCAAAAGTGCATTCGCAAAAAGGATCATGAAAACCCAAACTACAATCCTAGGACATTAATAAAAATCCACAAACATGCACAAACACACTCGCTCAAATGGACATGCACAAACGTACATGTAAAAAAATATGCGCAAAAGTGCATTCGCAACAACGTTCTTAAAAACACGAAATACAACACTAGGACTTTAATACGCATAACCAAAAAACAGCAAAAACACTAAATACAAAAGATACAGTGGAGTGTAGAAATAACACTCAACGTTTACGTTTACGTGAATTTTTTTATGGATTAATTTATATTTTTGTTTTAATTAGTGGATTTAGTATCGTATAGGTACAAATTGATAATTAGGTGTCCATGAAGCAATAATGATCAAAGAGTAAGAAAAGAGTTGCAATTAGGAAAATAAAATCAAATTAGAAGAGAGGATCCCTCAACATCTTCGGTAGTGTCCACGAAGTCAAGAATAACTTTCTCATCCGGACTCCAAATCAACTGGTTCCGGCGGCATTAGAAAGCTATTTTAGCTGTCTACAATTCCTATCTATTGTCAAATTTCCAAATTCGGGCTCGAACATTGTCAAAAATTTGATTCCAAAAGCGATCAAGAAAATACATGCTACAGTTCGAGGACACGAATGCGCATCAAAAGACGTGCACAAAAACACTCGCTACAAAAGATACGCACATAAGTAAAAGTACAAACGCATGCACAAAAGTACTCACGCAAAAGTGCATTCGCAAAAAGGATCATGAAAACACAAACTACAATCCTAGGACATTAATACAAATCCACAAACATGCACAAACACACTCGCTCAAATGGACATGCACAAACGTACATGTAAAAACATATGCGCAAAAGTGCATTCGCAACAACGTTCTTAAAAACACGAAATACAACACTAGGACTTTAATACGCATAACCAAAAAACAGCAAAAACACTAAATACAAAAGATACAGTGGAGTGTAGAAATAACACTCAACGTTTACGTTTACGTTGATTTTTTTCTGGATTAATTTATATTTTTGTTTTAATTGGTGGATTTAGTATCCTATAGGTACAAATTGATAATTAGGTGTCCATGAATCAAAAATGATCAAAGAGTAAGAAAAGAGTTGCAATTAGGAAAATAAAATCAAATTAGAAGAGAGGATCCCTCAACATCTTCGGTAGTGTCCACGAAGTCGAGCATAACTTTCTCATCCGGACTCCAAACCAACTGGTTCAGGCGGCATTGGAACGCTATTTTAGCTGGCTAGAATTCCTGTCAAATGTCAAATTTCCAAATTCGGGCTCGAACATGGTCAAAATTGGATTCCAAAAGTGATCATGAAAATACATGCTACAGTTCGAGGAAACGAATGCGCATCAAAAAACGTGCACAAAAACACTCGCTACAAAAGATACGCACATAAGTAAAAGTACAAAAGCATGCACAAAAGTACTCACGCAAAAGTGCATTCGCAAAAAGGATCATGAAAACATAAACTACAATCCTAGGACATTAATACAAATCCACAAACATGCACAAACACACTCGCTCAAATGGACATGCACAAACGTACATGTAAAAAAATATGCGCAAAAGTGCATTCGCAACAACATTCTTAAAAACACGAAATACAACACTAGGACTTTAATACGCATAACCAAAAAACAGCGAAAACACTAAATACAAAAGATACAGTGGAGTGTAGAAATAACACTCAACGTTTACGTTTACGTGTATTTTTTTTATGGATTAATTTATATTTTTGTTTTAGTTGGCGGATTTTGTATCTTATAGGTACAAATTGATAATTAGGTGTCCACGAAGCAAAAATGATCAAAGAGTAAGAAAAGAGTTGCAATTAGGAAAATAAAATCAAATTAGAAGAGAGGATCCCTCAACATCTTCGGTAGTGTCCACGAAGTCGAGCATAACTTTCTCATCCGGAATCCAAATCAACTGGTTTTGGCGGCATTAGAAAGATATTTTAGCTGGCCACAATTCCTGTCTAATGTCAAATTTCCAAATTCGGACTCGAACTTGGTCAAAATTGGATTCCAAAAGCGATCATGAAAATACGTGCTACAGTTCGAGGACACGAATGCGCATCAAAAAACGTGCAAAAAAATACTCGCTACAAAAGATACGCACATAAGTAAAAGTACAAACGCATGCACAAAAGTACTCACGCAAAATTGCATTCGCAAAAAGGATCATGAAAACACAAACTACAATCCTAGGACATTAATACAAATCAACAAACGTGCAAGAACACACTCGCTCAAATAGACATGCACAAACGTACATGTAAAAAAACATGCGCAAAAGTGCATTCGCCACAACGTTCTTAAAAACACGAAATACAACACTAGGACTTTAATACGCATAACCAAACGACAGCAAAAACACTAGATAGAAAAGATACAGTGGAATGTAGAAATAAAACTCAACGTTTACGTTTACGTGGATTTTTTTATGGATTAATTTATATTTCTGTATTAATTAGTGGATTTAGTATCTTATAGGTACAAATTGATAATTAGGTGTCCATGAAGCAAAAATTATCAAAGAGTAAGAATATAGTTGCAATTAGGAAAATAAAATCAAATTAGAAGAGAGGATCCCTCAACATCTTCGGTAGTGTCCACGAAGTCGAGCATAACTTTCTCATCCGGAATCCAAATCAACTGGTTTTGGCGGCATTAGAAAGATATTTTAGCTGGCCACAATTCCTGTCTAATGTCAAATTTCCAAATTCGGACTCGAACTTGGTCAAAATTGGATTCCAAAAGCGATCATGAAAATACGTGCTACAGTTCGAGGACACGAATGCGCATCAAAAAACGTGCAAAAAAATACTCGCTACAAAAGATACGCACATAAGTAAAAGTACAAACGCATGCACAAAAGTACTCACGCAAAAGTGCATTCGCAAAAAGGATCATGAAAACACAAACTACAATCCTAGGACATTAATACAAATCAACAAACGTGCAAGAACACACTCGCTCAAATAGACATGCACAAACGTACATGTAAAAAAACATGCGCAAAAGTGCATTCGCCACAACGTTCTTAAAAACACGAAATACAACACTAGGACTTTAATACGCATAACCAAACGACAGCAAAAACACTAGATAGAAAAGATACAGTGGAATGTAGAAATAAAACTCAACGTTTACGTTTACGTGGATTTTTTTATGGATTAATTTATATTTCTGTATTAATTGGTGGATTTAGTATCTTATAGGTACAAATTGATAATTAGGTGTCCATGAAGCAAAAATTATCAAAAAGTAAGAATATAGTTGCAATTAGGAAAATAAAATCAAATTAGAAGAGAGGATCCCTCAACATCTTCGGTAGTGTCTACGAAGTCGAGCATAACTTTCTCATCCGGAATCCAAATCAACTGGTTTTGGCGGCATTAGAAAGATATTTTAGCTGGCCACAATTCCTGTCTAATGTCAAATTTCCAAATTCCGACTCGAACATGGTCAAAATTGGATTCCAAAAGCGATCATGAAAATACATGCTACAGTTCGAGGAAACGAATGCGCATCAAAAAACGTGCACAAAAACACTCGCTACAAAAGATACGCACATAAGTAAAAGTACAAAAGCATGCACAAAAGTACTCACGCAAAAGTGCATTCGCAAAAAGGATCATGAAAACACAAACTACAATCCTAGGACATTAATACAAATCAACAAACGTGCAAGAACACACTCGCTCAAATAGACATGCACAAACGTACATGTAAAAAAACATGCGCAAAAGTGCATTCGCCACAACGTTCTTAAAAACACGAAATACAACACTAGGACTTTAATACGCATAACCAAACGACAGCAAAAACACTAGATAGAAAAGATACAGTGGAATGTAGAAATAAAACTCAACGTTTACGTTTACGTGGATTTTTTTATGGATTAATTTATATTTCTGTATTAATTAGTGGATTTAGTATCTTATAGGTACAAATTGATAATTAGGTGTCCATGAAGCAAAAATTATCAAAGAGTAAGAATATAGTTGCAATTAGGAAAATAAAATCAAATTAGAAGAGAGGATCCCTCAACATCTTCGGTAGTGTCCACGAAGTCGAGCATAACTTTCTCATCCGGAATCCAAATCAACTGGTTTTGGCGGCATTAGAAAGATATTTTAGCTGGCCACAATTCCTGTCTAATGTCAAATTTCCAAATTCGGGCTCGAACATGGTCAAAATTGGATTCCAAAAGTGATCATGAAAATACATGCTACAGTTCGAGGAAACGAATGCGCATCAAAAAACGTGCACAAAAACACTCGCTACAAAAGATACGCACATAAGTAAAAGTACAAAAGCATGCACAAAAGTACTCACGCAAAAGTGCATTCGCAAAAAGGATCATGAAAACATAAACTACAATCCTAGGACATTAATACAAATCCACAAACATGCACAAACACACTCGCTCAAATGGACATGCACAAACGTACATGTAAAAAAATATGCGCAAAAGTGCATTCGCAACAACATTCTTAAAAACACGAAATACAACACTAGAACTTTAATACGCATAACCAAAAAACAGCGAAAACACTAAATACAAAAGATACAGTGGAGTGTAGAAATAACACTCAACGTTTACGTTTACGTGTATTTTTTTTATGGATTAATTTATATTTTTGTTTTAGTTGGCGGATTTTGTATCTTATAGGTACAAATTGATAATTAGGTGTCCACGAAGCAAAAATGATCAAAGAGTAAGAAAAGAGTTGCAATTAGGAAAATAAAATCAAATTAGAAGAGAGGATCCCTCAACATCTTCGGTAGTGTCCACAAAGTCAAGCATAACTTTCTCATTCGGACTCCAAATCAACTGGTTCCGGCGGCATTAGAAAGCTATTTTAGCTGGCTACAATTCCTGTCTATTGTCAAATTTCCAAATTCGGGCTCGAACATGGTCAAAATTGGATTCCAAAAGCGATCATGAAAATACATGCTACAGTTCGAGGAAACGAATGCGCATCAAAAAACGTGCACAAAAACACTCGCTACAAAAGATACGCACATAAGTAAAAGTACAAAAGCATGCACAAAAGTACTCACGCAAAAGTGCATTCGCAAAAAGGATCATGAAAACACAAACTACAATCCTAGGACATTAATACAAATCCACAAACATGCACAAACACACTCGCTCAAATGGACATGCACAAACGTACATGTAAAAACATATGCGCAAAAGTGCATTCGCAACAACGTTCTTAAAAACACGAAATACAACACTAGGACTTTAATACGCATAACCAAAAAACAGCAAAAACACTAAATACAAAAGATAAAGTGGAGTGTAGAAATAACACTCAACGTTTACGTTTACGTTGATTTTTTTCTGGATTAATTTATATTTTTGTTTTAATTGGTGGATTTAGTATCCTATAGATACAAATTGATAATTAGGTGTCCATGAATCAAAAATGATCAAAGAGTAAGAAAAGAGTTGCAATTAGGAAAATAAAATCAAATTAGAAGAGAGGATCCCTCAACATCTTCGGTAGTGTCCACAAAGTCAAGCATAACTTTCTCATTCGGACTCCAAATCAACTGGTTCCGGCGGCATTAGAAAGCTATTTTAGCTGGCTACAATTCCTGTCTATTGTCAAATTTCCAAATTCGGGCTCGAACATGGTCAAAATTGGATTCCAAAAGCGATCATGAAAATACATGCTACAGTTCGAGGAAACGAATGCGCATCAAAAAACGTGCACAAAAACACTCGCTACAAAAGATACGCACATAAGTAAAAGTACAAAAGCATGCACAAAAGTACTCACGCAAAAGTGCATTCGCAAAAAGGATCATGAAAACACAAACTACAATCCTAGGACATTAATACAAATCCACAAACATGCACAAACACACTCGCTCAAATGGACATGCACAAACGTACATGTAAAAAAATATGCGCAAAAGTGCATTCGCAACAACGTTCTTAAAAACACGAAATACAACACTAGGACTTTAATACGCATAACCAAAAAACAGCAAAAACACTAAATACAAAAGATACAGTGGAGTGTAGAAATAACACTCAACGTTTACGTTTACGTGAATTTTTTTATGGATTAATTTATATTTTTGTTTTAATTGGTGGATTTAGTATCTTATAGGTACAAATTGATAATTAGGTGTCCATGAAGCAATAATGATCAAAGAGTAAGAAAAGAGTTGCAATTAGGAAAATAAAATCAAATTAGAAGAGAGGATCCCTCAACATATTCGGCAGTGTCCACGAAGTCGAGCATAACTTTCTCATCCGGACTCCAAATCAACTGGTTCCGGCGGCCTTAGAAAGCTATTTTAGCTAGCTACAATTCCTGTCAAATGTCAAATTTCCAAATTCGGGCTCGAACATGGTCAAAATTGGATTCCAAAAGCGATCATGAAAATACGTGCTACAGTTCGAGGACACGAATGCGCATCAAAAAACGTGCACAAAACCGCTCGCTACAAAATATACGCACATAAGTAAAAGTACAAAAGCATGCACAAAAGTACTCACGCAAAAGTGCATTCGCAAAAAGGATCATGAAAACCCAAACTACAATCCTAGGACATTAATACAAATCCACAAACATGCACAAACACACTCGCTCAAATGGACATGCACAAACGTACATGTAAAAAAATATGCGCAAAAGTGCATTCGCAACAACGTTCTTAAAAACACGAAATACAACACTAGGACTTTAATACGCATAACCAAAAAACAGCAAAAACACTAAATACAAAAGATACAGTGGAGTGTAGAAATAACACTCAACGTTTACGTTTACGTGAATTTTTTTATGGATTAATTTATATTTTTGTTTTAATTGGTGGATTTAGTATCTTATAGGTACAAATTGATAATTAGGTGTCCATGAAGCAATAATGATCAAAGAGTAAGAAAAGAGTTGCAATTAGGAAAATAAAATCAAATTAGAAGAGAGGATCCCTCAACATCTTCGGTAGTGTCCACGAAGTCAAGCATAACTTTCTCATCCGGACTCCAAATCAACTGGTTCCGGCGGCATTAGAAAGCTATTTTAGCTGTCTACAATTCCTGTCTATTGTCAAATTTCCAAATTCGGGCTCGAACATTGTCAAAAATTTGATTCCAAAAGCGATCAAGAAAATACATGCTACAGTTCGAGGACACGAATGCGCATCAAAAGACGTGCACAAAAACACTCGCTACAAAAGATACGCACATAAGTAAAAGTACAAAAGCATGCACAAAAGTACTCACGCAAAAGTGCATTCGCAAAAAGGATCATGAAAACACAAACTACAATCCTAGGACATTAATACAAATCCACAAACATGCACAAACACACTCGCTCAAATGGACATGCACAAACGTACATGTAAAAACATATGCGCAAAAGTGCATTCGCAACAACGTTCTTAAAAACACGAAATACAACACTAGGACTTTAATACGCATAACCAAAAAACAGCAAAAACACTAAATACAAAAGATACAGTGGAGTGTAGAAATAACACTCAACGTTTACGTTTACGTTGATTTTTTTCTGGATTAATTTATATTTTTGTTTTAATTGGTGGATTTAGTATCCTATAGGTACAAATTGATAATTAGGTGTCCATGAATCAAAAATGATCAAAGAGTAAGAAAAGAGTTGCAATTAGGAAAATAAAATCAAATTAGAAGAGAGGATCCCTCAACATCTTCGGTAGTGTCCACGAAGTCGAGCATAACTTTCTCATCCGGACTCCAAACCAACTGGTTCAGGCGGCATTGGAACGCTATTTTAGCTGGCTAGAATTCCTGTCTAATGTCAAATTTCCAAATTCGGGCTCGAACATGGTCAAAATTGGATTCCAAAAGCGATCATGAAAATACATGCTACAGTTCGAGGAAACGAATGCGCATCAAAAAACGTGCACAAAAACACTCGCTACAAAAGATACGCACATAAGTAAAAGTACAAAAGCATGCACAAAAGTACTCACGCAAAAGTGCATTCGCAAAAAGGATCATGAAAACACAAACTACAGTCCTAGGACATTAATACAAATCCACAAACATGCACAAACACACTCGCTCAAATGGACATGCACAAACGTACATGTAAAAAAATATGCGCAAAAGTGCATTCGCAACAACATTCTTAAAAACACGAAATACAACACTAGAACTTTAATACGCATAACCAAAAAACAGCGAAAACACTAAATACAAAAGATACAGTGGAGTGTAGAAATAACACTCAACGTTTACGTTTACGTGTATTTTTTTTATGGATTAATTTATATTTTTGTTTTAGTTGGCGGATTTTGTATCTTATAGGTACAAATTGATAATTAGGTGTCCACGAAGCAAAAATGATCAAAGAGTAAGAAAAGAGTTGCAATTAGGAAAATAAAATCAAATTAGAAGAGAGGATCCCTCAACATCTTCGGTAGTGTCCACAAAGTCAAGCATAACTTTCTCATTCGGACTCCAAATCAACTGGTTCCGGCGGCATTAGAAAGCTATTTTAGCTGGCTACAATTCCTGTCTATTGTCAAATTTCCAAATTCGGGCTCGAACATGGTCAAAATTGGATTCCAAAAGCGATCATGAAAATACATGCTACAGTTCGAGGAAACGAATGCGCATCAAAAAACGTGCACAAAAACACTCGCTACAAAAGATACGCACATAAGTAAAAGTACAAAAGCATGCACAAAAGTACTCACGCAAAAGTGCATTCGCAAAAAGGATCATGAAAACACAAACTACAATCCTAGGACATTAATACAAATCCACAAACATGCACAAACACACTCGCTCAAATGGACATGCACAAACGTACATGTAAAAACATATGCGCAAAAGTGCATTCGCAACAACGTTCTTAAAAACACGAAATACAACACTAGGACTTTAATACGCATAACCAAAAAACAGCAAAAACACTAAATACAAAAGATACAGTGGAGTGTAGAAATAACACTCAACGTTTACGTTTACGTTGATTTTTTTCTGGATTAATTTATATTTTTGTTTTAATTGGTGGATTTAGTATCCTATAGGTACAAATTGATAATTAGGTGTCCATGAATCAAAAATGATCAAAGAGTAAGAAAAGAGTTGCAATTAGGAAAATAAAATCAAATTAGAAGAGAGGATCCCTCAACATCTTCGGTAGTGTCCACGAAGTCGAGCATAACTTTCTCATCCGGACTCCAAACCCACTGGTTCAGGCGGCATTGGAACGCTATTTTAGCTGGCTACAATTTCTGTCTAATGTCAAATTTCCAAATTCGGGCTCGAACATGGTCAAAATTGGATTCCAAAAGCGATCATGAAAATACATGCTACAGTTCGAGGAAACGAATGCGCATCAAAAAACGTGCACAAAAACACTCGCTACAAAAGATACGCACATAAGTAAAAGTACAAAAGCATGCACAAAAGTACTCACGCAAAAGTGCATTCGCAAAAAGGATCATGAAAACACAAACTACAATCCTAGGACATTAATACAAATCCACAAACATGCACAAACACACTCGCTCAAATGGACATGCACAAACGTACATGTAAAAAAATATGCGCAAAAGTGCATTCGCAACAACGTTCTTAAAAACACGAAATACAACACTAGGACTTTAATACGCATAACCAAAAAACAGCGAAAACACTAAATACAAAAGATACAGTGGAGTGTAGAAATAACACTCAACGTTTACGTTTACGTGTATTTTTTTTATGGATTAATTTATATTTTTGTTTTAGTTGGCGGATTTTGTATCTTATAGGTACAAATTGATAATAAGGTGTCCACGAAGCAAAAATGATCAAAGAGTAAGAAAAGAGTTGCAATTAGGAAAATAAAATCAAATTAGAAGAGAGGATCCCACAACATCTTCGGTAGTGTCCACGAAGTCAAGCATAACTTTCTCATTCGGACTCCAAATCAACTGGTTCCGGCGGCATTAGAAAGCTATTTTAGCTGGCTACAATTCCTGTCTATTGTCAAATTTCCAAATTCGGGCTCGAACATGGTCAAAATTGGATTCCAAAAGCGATCATGAAAATACATGCTACAGTTCGAGGAAACGAATGTGCATCAAAAAACGTGCACAAAAACACTCGCTACAAAAGATACGCACATAAGTAAAAGTACAAAAGCATGCACAAAAGTACTCACGCAAAAGTGTATTCGCAAAAAGGATCATGAAAACACAAACTACAATCCTAGGACATTAATACAAATCCACAAACATGCACAAACACAATCGCTCAAATGTACATGCACAAACGTACATGTAAAAAATATGCGCAAAAGTCCATTCGCAACAACGTTCTTAAAAACACGAAATACAACACAAGGACTTTAATATGCCTAACCAAACAATAGCAAAAATACTAAATACAAAAGATACAGTGGAGTGTAGAAATAACACTCAACGTTTACGTTCACGTGGATTTTTTGATGGATTAATTTATATTTTTGTTTTAATTGGTGGATTTAGTATCCTATAGGTACAAATTGATAATTAGGTGTCCATGAAGCAAAAATGATCAAAGAGTAAGAAAAGAGTTGCAATTAGGAAAATAAAATCAAATTAGAAGAGAGGATCCCTCAACATCTTCGGTAGTGTCAAAGAAGTCGAGCATAACTTTCTCATCCGGACTCCAAATCAACTGGTTCCGGCGGCATTACAAAGCTATTTTAGCTGGCTACAATTCCTGTCTAATGTCAAATTTCCAAATTCGGGCTCGAACATGGTCAAAATTGGATTCCAAAAGCGATCATGAAAATACATGCTACAGTTCGAGGAAACGAATGCGCATCAAAAAACGTGCACAAAAACACTCGCTACAAAAGATACGCACATAAGTAAAAGTACAAAAGCATGCACAAAAGTACTCACGCAAAAGTGCATTCGCAAACAGGATCATGAAAACACAAACTACAATCCTAGGACATTAATACAAATCCACAAACATGCACAAACACACTCGCTCAAATGGACATGCACAAACGTACATGTAAAAAAATATGCGCAAAATTGCATTCGCAACAACGTTCTTAAAAACACGAAATACAAAACTAGGACTTTAATACGCAAAACCAAACAATAGAAAAAACAGTAAATACAAAAATTACAGTGGAGTGTAGAAATAACACTCAGTGTTTACGTTTACGTGGATTTTCTTATGGATTAATTTATATTTCTGTTTTAATTGGGGGATTTAGTATCCTATAGGTACAAATTGATAATTAGGTGTCCATAAAGCAAAAATGATCAAAGAGTAAGAAAAGAGTTGTAATAAGGAAAATAAAATCAAATTAGAAGAGAGGATCCCTCAACATCTTCGGTAGTGTCAACGAAGTCGAGCATAACTTTCTCATCCGGACACCAAATCAACAGGTTCCGGCGGCATTAGAAAGCTATTTTAGCTGGCTACAATTCCTGTCTAATGTCAAATTTCCAAATTCGGACTCGAACATGGTCAAAATTGGATTCCAAAAGCGATCATGAAAATACTTGCTACAGTACGAGGACATGAATGCGCATCAAGAAACGTGCACAAAAGCACTCGCTACAAATTATACACACATAAGTAAAAGTAAAAAAGCATGCACAAAAGTACTCACGCAAAAGTGCATTCGCAAAAAGGATCATGAAAACACAAACTACAATCCTAGGACTTTAATACAAATCCACAAACATGCACAAACACACTCGCTCAAATGGACATGCACAAACGTACATGTGAAAAAACATGCGCAAAAGTGCATTCGCCACAACGTTCTTAAAAACACGAAATACAACACTAGGACTTTAATACGCATAACCAAACAATAGCAAAAACAGTAAATACAAAAGATACAGTGGAGTGTAGAAATAACACTCAACGTTTACGTTTACGTGGATTTTTTTATGGATTAATTTATATTTCTGTTATAATTGGCGGATTTAGTATCCTATATGTACAAATTGATAATTAGGTGTCCATGAAGCAAAAATGATCAAAGAGAAAGAAAAGAGTTGCAATTAGGAAAATAAAATCAAATTAGAAGAGAGGATCCCTCAACATCTTCGGTAGTGTCAACGAAGTCGAGCATAACTTTCTCATCCGGACTCCAAACCAAGTGGTTCCGGCGGCATTAGAAAGCAATTTTAGCTGGCTACAATTCTTGTCTAATGTCAAATTTCCAAATTCGGGCTCGAACTTGGTCAAAATTGGATTCCAAAAGCGATCATGAAAATACGTGCTACTGTTCGAGGACACGAATGAGCATCAAAAAACGTGCACAAAAACACTCGCTACAAAAGATACGCACATAAGTAAAAGTACAAAAGCATGCACAAAAGTACTCACGCCAAAGTGCATTTGCAAAAAGGATCATGAAAACACAAACTACAATCCTAGGACATTAATACAAATCCACAAACATGCACAAACACACTCGCTCAAATGGACATGCACAAACGTACATGTAAAAAATATACGCAAAATTGCATTCGCAACAACGTTCTTAAATACACGAAATACAACACTAGGACTTTAATACGCATAACCAAACAATAGCAAAAACACTAAATACAAAAGATACAGTGGAGTGTTGAAATAACACTCAACGTTTACGTTTACGTGGATTTTTTTATGGATTAATTTATATTTTTGTTTTAATTGGTGGATTTAGTATCCTATAGGTACAAATTGATAATTAGGTGTCCATGAAGCAAAAATGATCAAAGAGTAAGAAAAGAGTTGTAATTAGGAAACTAAAATCAAATTAGAAGAGAGGATCCCTCAACATCTTCGGTAGTGTCCACGAAGTCGAGCATAACTTTTTCATCCGGACTCCAAACCAAGTGGTTCCGGCGGCATTAGAAAGCAATTTTAGCTGGCTACAATTCCTGTCTAATGTCAAATTTCCAAATTCGGGCTCGAACATGGTCAAAAATTTATTCCGACGCAGCTTAAAATACGTGCTACAGTACGAGGACATGAATGCGCCACCACGTTCTTAAAAACACGAAATACAACACTAGGACTTTAGTACGCATAACCAAACAATAACAAAAACAGTAAATACAAAAGATACAGTGGAGTGTAGAAATAACACTCAACGTTTACGTTTACGTGGATTTTTTTATGGATTAATTTATATTTCTGTTATAATTGGCGGATTTAGTATCCTATAGGTACAAATTGATAATTAGGTGTCCATGAAGCAAAAATGATCCAAGAGAAAGATAAGAGTTGCAATTAGGAAAATAAAATAAAATTAGAAGAGAGGATCCCTCAACATCTTCGGTAGTGTCAACGAAGTCGAGCATAACTTTCTCATCCGGACTCCAAATCAACTGGTTCCGGCGGCATTAGAAAGCTATTTTAGCTGGCTACAATTCTTGTCTAATGTCAAATTTCCAAATTCGGACATGAACATGGTCAAAATTGGATTCCAAAAGCGATCATGAAAATACTTGCTACAGTACGAGGACATGAATGCGCATCAAGAAACGTGCACAAAAGCACTCGCTACAAAATATACACACATAAGTAAAAGTAAAAAAGCATGCACAAAAGTACTCACGCAAAAGTGCATTCGCAAAAAGGATCATGAAAACACAAACTACAATCGTAGGACATTAATACAAATCCACAAACATGCACAAACACACTCGCTCAAATGGACATGCACAAACGTACATGTGAAAAAACATGCGCAAAAGTGCATGCGCGACAACGTTCTTAAAAACACGAAATACAACACTAGGACTTTAATACGCATAACCAAACAATAGCAAAAACAGTAAATACAAAAGATACAGTGGAGTGTAGAAATAACACTCAACGTTTACATTTACGTGGATTTTTTTATGGATTAATTTATATTGCTGTTATAATTGGCGGATTTAGTATCCTATAGGTACAAATTGATAATTAGGTGTCCATGAAGCAAAAATGATCCAAGAGAAAGGAAAGAGTTGCAATTAGGAAAATAAAATCAAATTAGAAGAGAGGATCCATCAACATCTTCGGTAGTGTCAACGAAGTCGAGCGTAACTTTCTCATCCGGACTCCAAATCAACAGGTTCCGGCGGCATTAGAAAGCTATTTTAGCTGGCTACAATTCCTGTCTAATGTCAAATTTCCAAATTCGGGCTCGAACATGGTCAAAATTGGATTCCAAAAGCGATCATGAAAATACGTGCTACAGTACGAGGACATGAATGCGCATCAAGAAACGTGCACAAAAGCACTCGCTACAAAATATACATACATAAGTAAAAGTAAGAAAGCATGCACAAAAGTACTCACGCAAAAGTGCATTTGCAAAAAGGATCATGAAAACACAAATTACAATCCTAGGACATTAATACAAATCCACAAACATGCACAAACACACTCGCTCAAATGGACATGCACAAACGTACATGTGAAAAAACATGCGCAAAAGTGCATTCGCAACAACGTTCTTAAAAACACGAAATACAACACTAGGACTTTAATACGCATACCCAAACAATAGCAAAACCAGTAAATACAAAAGATACAGTGGAGTGTAGAAATAACACTCAACGTTTACGTTTACGTGGATTTTTTTATGGATTAATTTATATTTCTGTTATAATTGGCGGATTTAGTATCCTATATGTACAAATTGATAATTAGGTGTCCATGAAGCAAAAATGATCAAAGAGAAAGAAAAGAGTTGCAATTAGGTAAATAAAATCAAATTAGAAGAGAGGATCCCTCAACATCTTCGGTAGTGTCAACGAAGTCGAGCATAACTTTCTCATCCGGACTCCAAATCAACTGGTTCCGGCGGCATTAGAAAGCTATTTTAGTTGACTACAATTCCTGTCTAATGTCAAATTTCCAAATTCGGGCTCTAACATGGTCAAAATTTGATTCCAAAAGCGATCATGAAAATACATGCTACGGTTCGAGGACACGAATGCGCATCAAAAAAGGTGCACAAAAACACTCGCTACAAAAGATACGCAAATAAGTAAAAATACAAAAGCATGCACAAAAGTACTCACGCAAAAGTGCATTTGCAAAAAGGATCATGAAAACACAAATTACAATCCTAGGACATTAATACAAATCCACAAACATGCACAAACACACTCGCTCAAATGGACATGCACAAACGTACCTGTAAAAAATATGCGCAAAATTGCATTCGCAACAACGTTCTTAAAAACACGAAATACAACACTAGGACTTTAATACGCATAACCAAACAATAGCAAAAACACTAAATACAAAAGATACAGTGGAGTGTTGAAATAACACTCAACGTTTACGTTTACGTGGATTTTTTTATGGATTAATTTATATTTTTGTTTTAATTGGTGGATTTAGTATCCTATAGCTACAAATTGATAATTAGGTGTCCATGAAGCAAAAATGATCAAAGAATAAGAAAAGAGTTGTTGTAATTAGGAAAATAAAATCAAATTAGAAGAGAGGATCCCTCAACATCTTCGGTAGTGTCCACGAAGTCGAGCATAACTTTTTCATCCGGACTCCAAACCAAGTGGTTCCGGCGGCATTAGAAAGCAATTTTAGCTGGCTACAATTCCTGTCTAATGTCAAATTTCCAAATTCGGGCTCGAACATGGTCAAGATTTGATTCCAAAAGCGATCATGAAAATACATGCTACGGTTCGAGGACACGAATGCGCATCAAAAAAGGTGCACAAAAACAGTCGCTACAAAAGATACACACATAAGTAAAAGTACAAAAGCATGCACAAAAGTACTCACGCTGTAAGTGCATTCGCAAAAAGGATCATGTTTTCCCAAATTACAATCCTAGGACATTAATACTAATCCAAAAAAATGCCCAAACACACTCGCTCAAATGGACAAGCACAAACGTACATGTAAAAAATATGCGCAAAATTGCATTCGCCACAACGTTCTTGTTTACACGAAATACAACACTAGGACTTTAATACGCATAACCAAACAATAGCAAAAACAGTAAATACAAAAGATACAGTGGAGTGTAGAAATAACATTCAACGTTTACGTTTACGTGGATTTTCTTATGGATTAATTTATATTTCTGTTATAATTGGCGGATTTAGTATCCTATAGGTACAAATTGATAATTAGGTGTCCATGAAGCAAAAATGATCAAAGAGTATGTAAAGAGTTGTAATAAGGAAAATAAAATCAAATTAGAAGAGAGGATCCCTCAACATCTTTGGTAGTGTCAACGAAGTCGAGCATAACTTTCTCATCCGGACTCCAAATCAACTGGTTCCGGCGGCATTAGAAAGCTATTTTAGCTGGCTACAATTCCTGTCTAATGTCAAATTTCCAAATTCGGGCTCGAACATGGTCAAAATTTGATTCCAAAAGCGATCATGAAAATACATGCTACGGTTCGAGGACACGAATGCGCATCAAAAAAGG
>NW_012193183.1:92701-104639 GCF_000504015.1 Erythranthe guttata
ATCAAATTTGAAGAGAGGATCCCTCAACATCTTCGGTAGTGTCCACGAAGTCGAGCATAACTTTTTCATCCGGACTCCAAACCAAGTGGTTCCGGCGGCATTAGAAATCAATTTTAGCTGGCTACAATTCTTGTCTAATGTCAAATTTCCAAATTCGGGCTCGAACATGGTCAAAAGTTGATTCCAAAAGCGATCATGAAAATACATGCTACGGTTCGAGGACACGAACGCGCATAAAAAAAGGTGCACAAAAACACTCGCTACAAAAGATACGCACATAAGTAAAAGTACAAAAGCATGCACAAAAGTACTCACGCAAAAGTGCATTTGCAAAAAGGATCATGAAAACACAAACTACAATCCTAGGACATTAATACAAATCCACAAACATGCACAAACACACTCGCTCAAATGGACATGCACAAACGTACATTTGAAAAATATGCGCAAAATTGCATTCGCAACAACGTTCTTAAAAACACGAAATACAACACTAGGACTTTAATACGCAAAACCAAACAATAGAAAAAACAGTAAATACAAAAATCACAGTGGAGTGTAGAAATAACACTCAATGTTTACGTTTACGTGGATTTTCTTATGGATTAATTTATATTTCTGTTTTAATTGGCGGATTTAGTATCCTATAGGTACAAACTGATAATTAGGTGTCCATGAAGCAAAAATGATCAAAGAGTAAGAAAAGAGTTGTAGTAAGGAAAATAAAATCAAATTAGAAGAGAGGATCCCTCAACATCTTCGGTAGTGTCAACGAAGTCGAGCGTAACTTTCTCATCCGGACTCCAAAGCAACAGGTTTCGGCGGCATTAGAAAGCTATTTTAGCTGGCTACAATTCCTGTCTAATGTCAAATTTCCAAATTCGGACTCGAACATGGTCAAAATTGGATTCCAAAAGCGATCATGAAAATACGTGCTACAGTACGAGGACATGAATGCGCATCAAGAAACGTGCACAAAAGCACTCGCTACAAAATATACATACATAAGTAAAAGTAAAAAAGCATGCACAAAAGTACTCACGCAAAAGTGCATTCGCAAAAAGGATCATGAAAACACAAACTACAATCCTAGGACATTAATACAAATCCACAAACATGCACAAACACACTCGCTCAAATGGACATGCACAAACGTACATGTGAAAAAACATGCGCAAAAGTGCATTCGCCACAACGTTCTTAAAAACACGAAATACAACACTAGGACTTTAATACGCATAACCAAACAATAGCAAAAACAGTAAATACAAAAGATACAGTGGAGTGTAGAAATAACACTCAACGTTTACGTTTACGTGGATTTTTTTATGGATTAATTTATATTTCTGTTATAATTGGCGGATTTAGTATCCTATAGGTACAAATTGATAATTAGGTGTCCATGAAGCAAAAATGACCAAAGAGAAAGAAAAGAGTAGCAATTAGGAAAATAAAATCAAATTAGAAGAGAGGATCCCTCAACATCTTCGGTAGTGTCAACGAAGTCGAGCATAACTTTCTCATCCGGACTCCAAATCAACTGGTTCCGGCGGCATTAGAAAGCTATTTTAGCTGGCTACAATTCCTGTCTAATGTCAAATTTCCAAATTCGGGCTCGAACATGGTCAAAATTTGATTCCAAAAGCGATCATGAAAATACATGCTACGGTTCGAGGACACGAATGCGCATCAAAAAAGGTGCACAAAAACACTCGCTACAAAAGATACGCACATAAGTAAAAGTACAAAAGCATGCACAAAAGTACTCACGCAAAAATGCATTTGCAAATAGGATCATGAAAACACAAATTACAATCCTAGGACATTAATACAAATCCACAAACATGCACAAACACACTCACTCAAATGGACATGCACAAACATACATTTAAAAAATATGCGCAAAATTGCAATCGCAACAACGTTCTTAAAAACACGAAATACAACACTAGGACTTTAATACGCAAAACCAAACAATAGAAAAAACAGTAAATACAAAAATTACAGTGGAGTGTAGAAATAACACTCAATGTTTACGTTTACGTGGATTTTCTTATGGATTAATTTATATTTCTGTTTTAATTGGTGGATTTAGTATCCTATAGGTACAAATTGATAATTAGGTGTCCATGAAGCAAAAATGATCAAAGAGTAAGAAAAGAGTTGTAATTAGGAAAATAAAATCAAATTAGAAGAGAGGATCCCTCAACATCTTCGGTAGTGTCCACGAAGTCGAGCATAACTTTTTCATCCGGACTCCAAACCAAGTGGTTCCGGCGGCATTAGAAATCAATTTTAGCTGGCTACAATTCCTGTCTAATGTCAAATTTCCAAATTCGGGCTCGAACATGGTCAAAATTTGATTCCAAAAGCGATCATGAAAATACATGCTACGGTTCGAGGACACGAATGCGCATCAAAAAAGGTGCACAAAAACACTCGCTACAAAAGATACGCACATAAGTAAAAGTACAAAAGCATGCACAAAAGTACTCACGCAAAAGTGCATTCTCAAAAAGGATCATGAAAACACAAATTACAATCCTAGGACATTAATACAAATCCACAAACATGCACAAACACACTCGCTCAAATGGACATGCACAAACGTACATGTAAAAAATATGCGCAAAATTGCAGTCGTAACAACGTTCTTAAAAACACGAAATACAACACTAGGACTTTAATACGCAAAACCAAACAATAGAAAAAACAGTAAATACAAAAATTACAGTGGAGTGTAGAAATAACACTCAATTTTACGTTTACGTGGATTTTCTTATGGATTAATTTATATTTCTGTTTTAATTGGCGGATTTAGTATCTTATAGGTACAAACTGATAATTAGGTGTCCATGAAGCAAAAATGATCAAAGAGTAAGAAAAGAGTTGTATTAAGGAAAATAAAATCAAATTAGAAGAGAGGATCCCTCAACATCTTCGGTAGTGTCAACGAAGTCGAGCGTAACTTTCTCATCCGGACTCCAAATCAACAGGTTCCGTCGGCATTAGAAAGCTATTTTAGCTGGCTACAATTCCTGTCTAATGTCAAATTTCCAAATTCGGACTCGAACATGGTCAAAATTGGATTCCAAAAGCGATCATGAAAATACGTGCTACAGTACGAGGACATGAATGCGCATCAAGAAACGTGCACAAAAGCACTCGCTACAAAATATACATACATAAGTAAAAGTAAAAAAGCATGCATAAAAGTACTCACGCAAAAGTGCATTCGCAAAAAGGATCATGAAAACACAAACTACAATCCTAGGACATTAATACAAATCCACAAACATGCACAAACACACTCGCTCAAATGGACATGCACAAACGTACATGTGAAAAAACATGCGCAAAAGTGCATTCGCCACAACGTTCTTAAAAACACGAAATACAACACTAGGACTTTAATACGCATAACCAAACAATAGCAAAAACAGTAAATACAAAAGATACAGTGGAGTGTAGAAATAACACTCAACGTTTACGTTTACGTGGATTTTTTTATGGATTAATTTATATTTCTGTTATAATTGGCGGATTTAGTATCCTATAGGTACAAATTGATAATTAGGTGTCCATGAAGCAAAAATGATCAAAGAGAAAGAAAAGAGTTGCAATTAGGAAAATAAAATCAAATTAGAAGAGAGGATCCCTCAACATCTTCGGTAGTGTCAACGAAGTCGAGCATAACTTTCTCATCCGGACTCCAAATCAACTGGTTCCGGCGGCATTAGAAAGCTATTTTAGCTGGCTACAATTCCTGTCTAATGTCAAATTTCCAAATTCGGGCTCGAACATGGTCAAAATTTGATTCCAAAAGCGATCATGAAAATACATGCTACGGTTCGAGGACACGAATGCGCATCAAAAAAGGTGCACAAAAACACTCGCTACAAAAGATACGCACATAAGTAAAAGTACAAAAGCATGCACAAAAGTACTCACGCAAAAGTGCAGTTGCAAAAAGGATCATGAAAACACAAATTACAATCCTAGGACATTAATACAAATCCACAAACATGCACAAACACACTCGCTCAAATGGACATGCACAAACGTACATGTAAAAAATATGCGCAAAATTGCAGTCGCAACAACGTTCTTAAAAACACGAAATACAACACTAGGACTTTAATACGCAAAACCAAACAATAGAAAAAACAGTAAATACAAAAATTACAGTGGAGTGTAGAAATAACACTCAATGTTTACGTTTACGTGGATTTTCTTATGGATTAATTTATATTTCTGTTTTAATTGGTGGATTTAGTATCCTATAGGTACAAATTGATAATTAGGTGTCCATGAAGCAAAAATGATCAAAGAGTAAGAAAAGAGTTGTAATTAGGAAAATAAAATCAAATTAGAAGAGAGGATCCCTCAACATCTTCGGTAGTGTCCACGAAGTCGAGCATAACTTTTTCGTCCGGACTCCAAACAAAGTGGTTCCGGCGGCATTAGAAAGCAATTTTAGCTGGCTACAATTCCTGTCTAATGTCAAATTTCCAAATTCGGGCTCGAACATGGTCAAAATTTGATTCCAAAAGCGATCATGAAAATACATGCTACGGTTCGAGGACACGAATGCGCATCAAAAAAGGTGCACAAAAACACTCGCTACAAAAGATACGCACATAAATAAAAGTACAAAAGCATGCACAAAAGTACTCACGCAAAAGTGCATTCGCAAAAAGGATCATGAAAACACAAACTACAATCCTAGGACATTAATACAAATCCACAAACATGCACAAACACACTCGCTCAAATGGACATGCACAAACGTACATGTGAAAAAACATGCGCAAAAGTGCATTCGCCACAACGTTCTTAAAAACACGAAATACAACACTAGGACTTTAATAAGCATAACCAAACAATAGCAAAAACAGTAAATACAAAAGATACAGTGGAGTGTAGAAATAACATTCAACGTTTACGTTTACGTGGATTTTTTTATGGATTAATTTATATTTCTGTTATAATTGGCGGATTTAGTATCCTATAGGTACAAATTGATAATTAGGTGTCCATGAAGCAAAAATGATCAAAGAGAAAGAAAAGAGTAGCAATTAGGAAAATAAAATCAAATTAGAAGAGAGGATCCCTCAACATCTTCGGTAGTGTCAATGAAGTCGAGCATAACTTTCTCATCCGGACTCCAAATCAACTGGTTCCGGCGGCATTAGAAAGCTATTTTAGGTGGCTACAATTCCTGTCTAATGTCAAATTTCCAAATTCGGGCTCGAACATGGTCAAAATTTGATTCCAAAAGCGATCATGAAAATACATGCTACGGTTCGAGGACACGAATGCGCATCCAAAAAGGTGCACAAAAACACTCGCTACAAAAGATACGCACATAAGTAAAAGTACAAAAGCATGCACAAAAGTACTCACGCAAAAATGCATTTGCAAAAAGGATCATGAAAACACAAATTACAATCCTAGGACATTAATACAAATCCACAAACATGCACAAACACACTCACTCAAATGGACATGCACAAACGTACATGTAAAAAAAAAATATGCGCAAAATTGCAGTCGCAACAACGTTCTTAAAAACACGAAATACAACACTAGGACTTTAATACGCAAAACCAAACAATAGAAAAAACAGTAAATACAAAAATTACAGTGGAGTGTAGCAATAACACTCAATGTTTACGTTTACGTGGATTTTCTTATGGATTAATTTATATTTCTGTTTTAATTGGTGGATTTAGTATCCTATAGGTACAAATTGATAATTAGGTGTCCATGAAGCAAAAATGATCAAAGACTAAGAAAAGAGTTGAAATTAGGAAAATAAAATCAAATTAGAAGAGAGGATCCCTCAACATCTTCGGTAGTGTCCACGAAGTCGAGCATAACTTTTTCATCCGGACTCCAAACCAAGTGGTTCCGGCGGCATTAGAAAGCAATTTTAGCTGGCTACAATTCCTGTCTAATGTCAAATTTCCAAATTCGGGCTCGAACATGGTCAAAAGTTGATTCCAAAAGCGATCATGAAAATACATGCTACGTTCGAGGACACGAACGCGCATAAAAAAAGGTGCACAAAAACACTCGCTACAAAAGATACGCACATAAGTAAAAGTACAAAAGCATGCACAAAAGTACTCACGCAAAAGTGCATTTGCAAAAAGGATCATGAAAACACAAATTACAATCCTAGGACAATAATACAAATCCACAAACATGCACAAACACACTCGCTCAAATGGACATGCACAAACATACATGTAAAAAATATGCTCAAAATTGCAGTCGCAACAACGTTCTTAAAAACACGAAATACAACACTAGGACTTTAATACGCAAAACCAAACAATAGAAAAAACAGTAAATACAAAAATTACAGTGGAGTGTAGAAATAACACTCAATGTTTACGTTTACGTGGATTTTCTTATGGATTAATTTATATTTCTGTTTTAATTGGTGGATTTAGTATCCTATAGGTACAAATTGATAATTAGGTGTCCATGAAGCAAAAATGATCAAAGAGTAAGAAAAGAGTTGAAATTAGGAAAATAAAATCAAATTAGAAGAGAGGATCTCTCAACATCTTCGGTAGTGTCCACGAAGTCGAGCATAACTTTTTCATCCGGACTCCAAACCAAGTGGTTCCGGCGGCATTAGAAAGCAATTTTAGCTGGCTACAATTCCTGTCTAATGTCAAATTTCCAAATTCGGGCTCGAACATGGTCAAAATTTGATTCCAAAAGCGATCATGAAAATACATGCTACGGTTCGAGGACACGAATGCGCATCAAAAAAGGTGCACAAAAACACTCGCTACAAAAGATACGCACATAAGTAAAAGTACAAAATCATGCACAAAAGTACTCACGCAAAAGTGCATTCGCAAAAAGGATCATGAAAAGACAAATTACAATCCTAGGACATTAATACAAATCCACAAACATGCACAAACACACTCGCTCAAATGGACATGCACAAACGTACATGTAAAAAATATGCGCAAAATTGCATTCGCAACAACGTTCTTAAAAACATGAAATACAACACTAGGACTTTAATACGCAAAACCAAACAATAGAAAAAACAGTAAATACAAAAATTACAGTGGAGTGTAGAAATAATACTCAATGTTTACGTTTACGTGGATTTTCTTATGGATTAATTTATATTTCTGTTTTAATTGGCTGATTTAGTATCCTATAGGTACAAACTGATAATTAGGTGTCCATGAAGCAAAAATGATCAAAGAGTAAGAAAAGAGTTGTAATAAGGAAAATAAAATCAAATTAGAAGAGAGGATCCCTCAACATCTTCGGTAGTGTCAACGAAGTCGAGCGTAACTTTCTCATCCGGACTCCAAATCAACAGGTTCCGGCGGCATTAGAAAGCTATTTTAGCTGGCTACAATTCCTGTCTAATGTCAAATTTCCAAATTCGGACTCGAACATGGTCAAAATTGGATTCCAAAAGCGATCATGAAAATACGTGCTACAGTACGAGGACATGAATGCGCATCAAGAAACGTGCACAAAAGCACTCGCTACAAAATATACATACATAAGTAAAAGTAAAAAAACATGCACAAAAGTACTCACGCAAAAGTGCTTTCGCAAAAAGGATCATGAAAACACAAACTACAATCCTAGGACATTAATACAAATCCACAAACATACACAAACACACTCGCTCAAATGGACATGCACAAACGTACATTTGAAAAAACATGCGCAAAAGTGCATTCGCCGCAACGTTCTTAAAAACACGAAATACAACACTAGAACTTTAATACGCATAACCAAACAATAGCAAAAACAGTAAATACAAAAGATACAGTGGAGTGTAGAAATAACACTCAACGTTTACGTTTACGTGGATTTTTTTATGGATTAATTTATATTTCTGTTATAATTGGCGGATTTAGTATCCTATAGGTACAAATTGATAATTAGGTGTCCATGAAGCAAAAATGATCAAAGAGAAAGAAAAGAGTTGCAATTAGGAAAATAAAATCAAATTAGAAGAGAGGATCCCTCAACATCTTCGTTAGTGTCAACGAAGTCGAGCATAACTTTCTCATCCGGACTCCAAATCAACTGGTTCCGGCGGCATTAGAAAGCTATTTTAGCTGGCTACAATTCTTGTCTAATGTCAAATTTCCAAATTCGGGCTCGAACATGGTCAAAATTTGATTCCAAAAGCGATCATGAAAATACATGCTACGGTTCGAGGACACGAATGCGCATCAAAAAAGGTGCACAAAAACACTCGCTACAAAAGATACGCACATAAGTAAAAGTACAAAAGCATGCACAAAAGTACTCACGCAAAAGTGCATTCGCAAAAAGGATCATGAAAACACAAATTACAATCCTAGGACATTAATACAAATCCACAAACATGCACAAACACACTCGCTCAAATGGACATGCACAAACGTACATGTAAAAAATATGCGCAAAATTGCATTCGCAACAACGTTCTTAAAAACACGAAATACAACACTGGGACTTTAGTACGCAAAACCAAACAATAGAAAAAACAGTAAATACAAAAATTACAGTGGAGTGTAGAAATAACACTCAATGTTTACGTTTACGTGGATTTTCTTATGGATTAATTTATATTTCTGTTTTAATTGGCGGATTTAGTATCCTATAGGTACAAACTGATAATTAGGTGTCCATGAAGCAAAAATGATCAAAGAGTAAGAAAAGAGTTGTAATAAGGAAAATAAAATCAAATTAGAAGAGAGGATCCCTCAACATCTTCGGTAGTGTCAACGAAGTCAAGCGTAACTTTCTCATCCGGACTCCAAATCAACATGTTCCGGCGGCATTAGAAAGCTATTTTAGCTGGCTACAATTCCTGTGTAATGTCAAATTTCCAAATTCGGACTCGAACATGGTCAAAATTGGATTCCAAAAGCGATCATGAAAATACGTGCTACAGTACGAGGACATGAATGCGCATCAAGAAACGTGCACAAAAGCACTCGCTACAAAATATACATACATAAGTAAAAGTAAAAAAGCATGCATAAAAGTACTCACGCAAAAGTGCATTCGCAAAAAGGATCATGAAAACACAAACTACAATCCTAGGACATTAATACAAATCCACAAACATGCACAAACACACTCGCTCAAATGGACATGCACAAACGTACATGTGAAAAAACATGCGCAAAAGTGCATTCGCCACAACGTTCTTAAAAACACGAAATACAACACTAGGACTTTAATACGCATAACCAAACAATAGCAAAAACAGTAAATACAAAAGATACAGTGGAGTGTAGAAATAACACTCAACGTTTACGTTTACGTGGATTTTTTTATGGATTAATTTATATTTCTGTTATAATTGGCGGATTTAGTATCCTATAGGTACAAATTGATAATTAGGTGTCCATGAAGCAAAAATGATCAAAGAGAAAGAAAAGAGTTGCAATTAGGAAAATGAAATCAAATTAGAAGAGAGGATCCCTCAACATCTTCGGTAGTGTCAACGAAGTCGAGCATAACTTTCTCATCCGGACTCCAAATCAACTGGTTCCGGCGGCATTAGAAAGCTATTTTAGCTGGCTACAATTCTTGTCTAATGTGAAATTTCCAAATTCGGACTCGAACATGGTCAAAATTGGATTCCAAAAGCGATCATGAAAATACGTGCTACAGTTCGAGGACACGAATGAGCATCAAAAAACGTGCACAAAAACACTCGCTACAAAAGATACGCACATAAGTAAAAGTACAAAAGCATGCACAAAAGTACTCACGCAAAAGTGCATTTGCAAAAAGGATCATGAAAACACAAACTACAATCCTAGGACATTAATACAAATCCACAAACATGCACAAACACACTCGCTCAAATGGACATGCACAAACGTACATGTAAAAAATATGCGCAAAATTGCATTCGCAACAACGTTCTTAAAAACACGAAATACAACACTAGGACTTTAATACGCATAACCAAACAATAGCAAAAACACTAAATACAAAAGATACAGTGGAGTGTTGAAATAACACTCAACGTTTACGTTTACGTGGATTTTTTTATGGATTAATTTATATTTTTGTTTTAATTGGTGGATTTAGTATCCTATAGCTACAAATTGATAATTAGGTGTCCATGAAGCAAAAATGATCAAAGAATAAGAAAAGAGTTGTTGTAATTAGGAAAATAAAATCAAATTAGAAGAGAGGATCCCTCAACATCTTCGGTAGTGTCCACGAAGTCGAGCATAACTTTTTCATCCGGACTCCAAACCAAGTGGTTCCGGCGGCATTAGAAAGCAATTTTAGCTGGCTACAATTCCTGTCTAATGTCAAATTTCCAAATTCGGGCTCGAACATGGTCAAGATTTGATTCCAAAAGCGATCATGAAAATACATGCTACGGTTCGAGGACACGAATGCGCATCAAAAAAGGTGCACAAAAACAGTCGCTACAAAAGATACACACATAAGTAAAAGTACAAAAGCATGCACAAAAGTACTCACGCAAAAGTGCATTCGCAAAAAGGATCATGAAAACACAAATTACAATCCTAGGACATTAATACAAATCCACAAACATGCACAAACACACTCGCTCAAATGGACAAGCACAAACGTACATGTAAAAAATATGCGCAAAATTGCATTTGCAACAACGTTCTTAAAAACACGAAATACAACACTAGGACTTTAATACGAAAAACTAAACAATAGAAAAAATAGTAAGTACAAAAATTACAGTGGAGTGTAGAAATAACACTCAATGTTTACGTTTACGTGGATTTTCTTATGGATTAATTTATATTTCTATTTTAATTGGCGGATTTAGTATCCTATAGGTACAAACTGATAATTAGGTGTCCATGAAGCAAAAATGATCAAAGAGTAAGAATAGAGTTGTAATAAGGAAAATAATATCAAATTAGAAGAGAGGATCCCTCAACATCTTCGGTAGTGTCAACGAAGTCGAGCGTAACTTTCTCATCCGGACTCCAAATCAACAGGTTCCGGCGGCATTAGAAAGCTATTTTAGCTGGCTACAATTCCTGTCTAATGTCAAATTTCCAAATTCGGACTCGAACATGGTCAAAATTGGATTCCAAAAGCGATCATGAAAATACGTGCTACAGTACGAGGACATGAATGCGCCACCACGTTCTTAAAAACACGAAATACAACACTAGGACTTTAGTACGCATAACCAAACAATAACAAAAACAGTAAATACAAAAGATACAGTGGAGTGTAGAAATAACACTCAACGTTTACGTTTACGTGGATTTTTTTATGGATTAATTTATATTTCTGTTATAATTGGCGGATTTAGTATCCTATAGGTACAAATTGATAATTAGGTGTCCATGAAGCAAAAATGATCCAAGAGAAAGATAAGAGTTGCAATTAGGAAAATAAAATAAAATTAGAAGAGAGGATCCCTCAACATCTTCGGTAGTGTCAACGAAGTCGAGCATAACTTTCTCATCCGGACTCCAAATCAACTGGTTCCGGCGGCATTAGAAAGCTATTTTAGCTGGCTACAATTCTTGTCTAATGTCAAATTTCCAAATTCGGACATGAACATGGTCAAAATTGGATTCCAAAAGCGATCATGAAAATACTTGCTACAGTACGAGGACATGAATGCGCATCAAGAAACGTGCACAAAAGCACTCGCTACAAAATATACACACATAAGTAAAAGTAAAAAAGCATGCACAAAAGTACTCACGCAAAAGTGCATTCGCAAAAAGGATCATGAAAACACAAACTACAATCGTAGGACATTAATACAAATCCACAAACATGCACAAACACACTCGCTCAAATGGACATGCACAAACGTACATGTGAAAAAACATGCGCAAAAGTGCATGCGCGACAACGTTCTTAAAAACGCGAAATACAACACTAGGACTTTAATACGCATAACCAAACAATA
>NW_012193183.1:115688-134899 GCF_000504015.1 Erythranthe guttata
GAAAACACAAATTACAATCCTAGGACATTAATACAAATCCACAAACATGCACAAACACACTCGCTCAAATGGACATGCACAAACATACATGTAAAACATCTGCGCAAAATTGCATTCGCAACAACGTTCTTAAAAACACGAAATACAACACTAGGACTTTAATACGCATAACCAAAAAACAGCAAAAACACTAAATACAAAAGATACAGTGGAGTGTAGAAATAACACTCAACGTTTACGTTTACGTGGATTTTTTTATGGATTAATTTATATTTCTGTTATAATTGGCGGATTTAGTATCCTATATGTACAAATTGATAATTAGGTGTCCATGAAGCAAAAATGATCAAAGAGAAAGAAAAGAGTTGCAATTAGGTAAATAAAATCAAATTAGAAGAGAGGATCCCTCAACATCTTCGGTAGTGTCAACGAAGTCGAGCATAACTTTCTCATCCGGACTCCAAATCAACTGGTTCCGGCGGCATTAGAAAGCTATTTTAGTTGACTACAATTCCTGTCTAATGTCAAATTTCCAAATTCGGGCTCTAACATGGTCAAAATTTGATTCCAAAAGCGATCATGAAAATACATGCTACGGTTCGAGGACACGAATGCGCATCAAAAAAGGTGCACAAAAACACTCGCTACAAAAGATACGCAAATAAGTAAAAATACAAAAGCATGCACAAAAGTACTCACGCAAAAGTGCATTTGCAAAAAGGATCATGAAAACACAAATTACAATCCTAGGACATTAATACAAATCCACAAACATGCACAAACACACTCGCTCAAATGGACATGCACAAACGTACCTGTAAAAAATATGCGCAAAATTGCATTCGCAACAACGTTCTTAAAAACACGAAATACAACACTAGGACTTTAATACGCATAACCAAACAATAGCAAAAACACTAAATACAAAAGATACAGTGGAGTGTTGAAATAACACTCAACGTTTACGTTTACGTGGATTTTTTTATGGATTAATTTATATTTTTGTTTTAATTGGTGGATTTAGTATCCTATAGCTACAAATTGATAATTAGGTGTCCATGAAGCAACAATGATCAAAGAATAAGAAAAGAGTTGTTGTAATTAGGAAAATAAAATCAAATTAGAAGAGAGGATCCCTCAACATCTTCGGTAGTGTCCACGAAGTCGAGCATAACTTTTTCATCCGGACTCCAAACCAAGTGGTTCCGGCGGCATTAGAAAGCAATTTTAGCTGGCTACAATTCCTGTCTAATGTCAAATTTCCAAATTCGGGCTCGAACATGGTCAAGATTTGATTCCAAAAGCGATCATGAAAATACATGCTACGGTTCGAGGACACGAATGCGCATCAAAAAAGGTGCACAAAAACATTCGCTACAAAAGATACGCACATAAGTAAAAGTACAAAAGCATGCACAAAAGTACTCACGCAAAAGTGCATTTGCAAAAAGGATCATGAAAACACAAATTACAATCCTAGGACATTAATACAAATCCACAAACATGCACAAACACACTCGCTCAAATGGACATGCACAAACGTACATGTAAAAAATATGCGCAAAATTGCAGTCGCAACAACGTTCTTAAAAACACGAAATACAACACTGAACTTTAATACGCAAAACCAAACAATAGAAAAAACAGTAAATACAAAAATTATAGTGGAGTGTAGAAATAACACTCAATGTTTACGTTTACGTGGATTTTCTTATGGATTAATTTATATTTCTGTTTTAATTGGTGGATTTAGTATCCTATAGGTACAAATTGATAATTAGGTGTCCATGAAGCAAAAATGATCAAAGAGTAAGAGAAGAGTTGTAATTAGGAAAATAAAATCAAATTAGAAGAGAGGATCCCTCAACATCTTCGGTAGTGTCCACGAAGTCGAGCATAACTTTTTCATCCGGACTCCAAACCAAGTGGTTCCGGCGGCATTAGAAATCAATTTTAGCTGGCTACAATTCCTGTCTAATGTCAAATTTCCAAATTCGGGCTCGAACATGGTCAAAATTTGATTCCAAAAGCGATCATGAAAATACATGCTACGGTTCGAGGACACGAATGCACATCAAAAAAGGTGCACAAAAACACTCGCTACAAAAGATACGCACATAAGTAAAAGTACAAAAGCATGCACAAAAGTACTCACGCAAAAGTGCATTCTCAAAAAGGATCATGAAAACACAAATTACAATCCTAGGACATTAATACAAATCCACAAACATGCACAAACACACTCGCTCAAATGGACATGCACAAACGTACATGTAAAAAATATGCGCAAAATTGCATTCGCAACAACGTTCTTAAAAACACGAAATACAACACTAGGACTTTAATACGCAAAACCAAACAATAGAAAAAACAGTAAATACAAAAATTACAGTGGAGTGTCGAAATAACACTCAATGTTTACGTTTACGTGGATTTTCTTATGGATTAATTTATATTTCTGTTATAATTGGCGGATTTAGTATCCTATAGGTACAAATTGATAATTAGGTGTCCATGAAGCAAAAATGATCAAAGAGAAAGAAAAGAGTTGCAATTAGGAAAATAAAATCAAATTAGAAGAGAGGATCCCTCAACATCTTCGGTAGTGTCAACGAAGTCGAGCATAACTTTCTCATCCGGACTCCAAATTAACTGGTTCCGGCGGCATTAGAAAGCTATTTTAGCTGGCTACAATTCCTGTCTAATGTCAAATTTCCAAATTCGGGCTCGAACATGGTCAAAATTTGATTCCAAAAGCGATCATGAAAATACATGCTACGGTTCGAGGACACGAATGCGCATCAAAAAAGGTGCACAAAAACACTCGCTACAAAAGATACGCACATAAGTAAAAGTACAAAAGCATGCACAAAAGTACTCACGCAAAAGTGCATTTGCAAAAAGGATCATGAAAACATTTATGAATGAAGGAGGTCCGTTAATTATATTTGCAATTTATCGTATTAATTAATTAATTCATGAGATGAATAATTGTGATGTAAAAAATTGTTAGAGTATGTCTCTCTTAGGATCAATATGCGTTTCCACATACCTAGAGAACATAGTTGTAGGAATCACAAACGATCATAACCTAAAACTTCCGATGAGCTAATAAGATTTAAAAATTAAAATCCCTCATTCTTAATCAAGAATAATTATCAAGCTATAAAGGAAAACCAAATTGTTGAATTTTTCTTTCCTTCTACCAACAATTAAATTATGTGTAGCCTCTCATAATAGTGCAGTAAGCCGTGTTAGCGGGGAGTGCTATTGTGGGATAAGCTGTAATTTAATTGACATTAGATGGAGATACGGTCATAGATAAAATTATGTTGGATTAATGTGGTCGGCTAGAATAACTAGGGATTGCATTAGTTTGATATAGTTGGATCTATGACATCTCATATTGGTAGGCTAGACTTGACACACGAAGATTTTGATATTCGCTAGATTAACTTAGGTCATTATCAAGTGTGAGGTAAATCGATCTTTAGGGTCACATAGTGATGTGATTGATAGTACTCTACCTTTAGGCTTATGTAATCGGGATAGATTAACTACGGGTTACATTAGCGCTATTGGACCTAAAGCCCATTAAAGAAAAATAAGTTTTCTCGATTGTCTGCTAGAGGGTGGTGGAATTCGATAAAATTAGTGGGAGAACAATTAAAACATACAAGTCCAAAATTTTAATTGTAACGATTATTACGAACTAAACTCTAATTATTGTCTTCTTAAAATTTTCTCAGCAACAATGTCCAAACATCCCCTTTCCTCAATCCTCGACCAAAACAAACTCACCGGTCCAAACTATTTGGATTGGCTTCGCAATCTGAAACTTGTGCTCCAAGTCGAGGAGCGTCTCTATGTGCTCAATGAACGTCCCCCCGCTGCTCTTCCTGCGACTGCTACTGCTGATGAGACTGCCACTTTCGAGGCATGGAAGAAGGACGACCTCCATGCGAGGTGCTACATGCTAGCATCCATGGTGCCAGAGCTCGCGAGGAAGTATGAGTCTCACGTGCATGCTTATGATATCAAGCACCATCTTGAAAGCATGTACAGTGAGAATACTAGGGCATCGAGGTACTCAGCTACCAAGGAGTTGATCACCATGAGGCTGCGTGAAGGGGCTTCGGTCCACGAACACGGTCTCAAGATGATCACTCTCCTTGAGAAGTTGGTGAACCTTGATGTCACCCTCCCGGCCGAGCTCTCGGTGGATTTGATCCTACTGTCCCTTCCTAGTTCTTATGAATCGTTCATAGTGAACTTCAACATGAACAAGCTCGATCCACCATTGGATGAGTTGTTGAACATGTTGGTCAGCTATGAGTCCACGATCAAGAAGGAGAAATCAGTTCTCCTAGTTGCTCCTTCTGCAAAGAAAGGTTCTTTCCAGAAGAAAAGGAAAGAAAGGAGTTTCGGCCCGAGCAAGAAACTTGAGAAGGGCGAGTCGAGCGGAGTGAAGAATGACAAGGTCACCAAGCAAGTTGATGACGCTTGCCATCATTGTGGAAAGAAGGGCCATTGGCGACGCAACTGCAAGGCTTACCTCGATCAGAAACGTTCTGAAAAGGGTACGTATTTAGTTGAAGTTAATTTGTCCGTTAAATCTTCTGCTTGGGTATTGGATACTGGTTGTGACTCAGATCTTTGTAATGATTTGCAGCTCATGACAAAAAGTAGGAAGCTTAATGTGGGTGAGACCTACCTAAGAATGGGTAACGGAGCAAGGGTTGCTGCTGAAGCCATTGGGACAATTTATCTTTCTGTTTTGGATTCTAGTTTTTCCATTGTTTTGAACAATTGTTTATTTGTTCCGTCACTTATTCGAATCCTTATTTCTATTCCTGTTTTGAATAATGAAGGTTTTACTTTTGTTTTTGGAAATTCGATTTGCATTATACAAAAGGAACAAAATATGATTTGTAAGGGACAACTTATAAACAACTTATATGAACTGAATCCAAGTGAAATACCTATTAACGTTATATCAGCAAAACGAAAAGATATAAGTCTTAACCCCGCACAACTTTGGCACGCTCGACTAGGTCACATTTCCTTGAGAAGGATGAACAAGTTTGTTAGTGAAGGAATGTTCTCCTTGGAGGACGTTAAATCACTTCAAACTTGTGTATCCTGCCTTAAAGGAAAAATGACCAAGACTCCCTTCAAAGGGAAGATGGAACGGGCCGAGGGTCTTTTGGATTTGATCCATTCAGACGTGTGTGGTCCACTAAGCGTTAGTGCTAGGGGTGGTTTTAACTACTTCGTTACCTTTACCGATGATTATTCTAGGTATGGTTTCGTGTACTTAATGAAGTATAAGTCTGAAACTTTTGAAAGGTTCAAAGATTTTAGACACCAAGTAGAAAACCAACTCGGTAGACGTATTAAGAAACTACGATCCGATCGTGGTGGCGAATACTTAAGTACTGAGTTTATAGACTATCTTAAAGAGAATGGGATTCTGTCTCAATGGACTCCTCCTGGAACTCCTCAACTTAATGGAGTTTCCGAACGTCGGAATCGAACACTGTTAGACATGGTTCGATCTATGATGGGGTTCACCGAGCTACCGGCATACCTGTGGGGTCATGCACTCCTAACTGCCGTGTATTTGCTGAATAGGGTTAATACCAAAGCAGTTAACTCCACACCTTATGAACTTTGGCACTCCAAGAAACCCACGTTTAAACATATTAGGATATGGGGTTGTCCCGCTTACGTGAAGCGGCTAGTGGGAGACAAGTTGGATGGAAAATCCGACCTATGCTATTTTGTGGGGTATCCCGAGGATTCCATGGGATACGAATTCTACTATGTTTCCGAGGCAAAGGTGTTCGTCTCGAGAAATGCCGTGTTCCTTGAGAAGGAATTTCTATCGGATAGAAAGGGCAGTGTAGTTGATCTCGAAGAAGTTCGAGAACCACAATCTGAAGTTCAAGCACAACAATCAGATAATGAACCAATTCAACAAACCACTAACATACCTCCTGAACCGTTGCTGCGTAGATCCGAAAGAGTTCGGAGAGCGCCCGATAGGTTATTCCTCGTTGATGAAGTTGACCAAGGATGTGATCCTAGAACTTTCAACGAAGCTGTATCGGATACAGACAAGGGACATTGGCTAAATGCCATGAAATCCGAAATGGACTCTATGTACTCCAACAAGGTATGGACCTTGGTAGATCCACCCGAGGGAATTGTTCCCATAGGCTGCAAGTGGATCTATAAGAAGAAAATTGGAGTAGATGGAAAGGTATCGACCTACAAGGCTAGATTGGTAGCGAAGGGTTATACTCAAAAGCAAGGAGTTGACTATGAGGAAACCTTCTCTCCAGTTGCTATGCTTAAGTCCATTAGGATTTTGCTGGCCATCTCTGCGTGGTATGACTACGAGATATGGCAAATGGATGTGAAGACCGCTTTCCTTAATGGGGACATTGAGGAAGAAATATACATGGCGCAGCCGGAAGGCTTCATATCTTCTGGAGATGAGCAAAAGGTTTGCAAACTCCAGCGATCCATTTATGGATTGAAACAAGCATCCCGTAGTTGGAACAAAAGGTTCGACACAACTATCAAAGAGTTTGAATTTGTGAAAAACCCGGAGGAACCTTGTGTCTACAAGAAGGTTAGTGGGAGTGCAGTGACTTTTCTTGTACTTTATGTTGATGACATACTACTCATTGGGAATGATGTAGGGATGTTGCAGTCGACTAAAGTATGGTTATCCACACGTTTCTCGATGAAGGATTTGGGAGAAGCATCCTACGTATTGGGAATACGGATCTATAGAGATAGATCGAGGAGATTGCTTGGCTTGTCCCAATCCATGTACATAGACACCGTTCTTAAACGGTTTAGCATGGAAGAATCCAAGAAGGGATTCTTGCCAATGTCCCATGGGGTTCGTCTCTCGAAATCCATGCGTCCTCAAACGCAAATGGAAATCGAGGAGATGAAAAGGACACTTTATGCATCCGCTATAGGAAGCATAATGTATGGCATGCTGTGTACACGACCTGATATTGCGTATGCTGTGAGCGTCACAAGCAGATATCAGTCCGACCCCGGCCCAGCCCATTGGAAGGCTGTGAAGGACATTCTCAAGTACTTGCGAAGAACTCGAGATTTGTTTTTGGTCTATGGGGATACCGAGTTGAAATTAGAAGGCTTCACGGATTCTAGTTTTCAATCGGACGTGGATGACTCAAAGTCAAACTCGGGGTATATATTCAAAGTCAACGGGGGTGCCGTGTGTTGGAAGAGTTCCAAACAAGGCACGACGGCTGATTCCACCACCGAGGCTGAATATATTGCAGCATCAGATGCTTCAAAGGAAGGGACATGGATTAGGAAATTCATCCAAGAGTTGGGTGTATTTCCGAACGCTAGCGATCCAGTACGGCTGTACTGCGATAACAACGGAGCCGTAGCGCAAGCTAAGGAACCAAGAGCTCATCAGAAGTCGAAGCACGTGTTGAGAAAATACCATGTGATCCGAGAGATCATAGAGAGAGGTGAAGTCAAGCTAGACAGAGTCACCTCGGAGGACAATATTGCAGATCCCTTCACCAAGCCATTGTCAGGATCAGTCCACGAGAAACATCGAGAGTCGATGGGACTTAGATTTATGAGTAGTTGGCTTTAGGTCAAGTGGGAGATTGTTAGAGTAGGTGACCGGCAAGCCAACTTGTGGTTGTGGTCTTTCTCTTTTCCTTGTAATAAAACAATCGTTTTTCGTTCGTAATAATAAAATATCTTATTTGGCATTCTATATCTGTTATCCCATGCAAGCAGCATAGATATAGTCCTAACGAGTTACTCTATTACTGTGAGTTGATCTAGTAGAATCGTGAGATAACTCAGCAATGTAATGTAACTGTTAAACCTTGTTCCTAGTCGATGGGTTACGCCAATAATGAGGATACCGGCCTTTCCCTTTTGAGACTAGCACTTAGTGTATGTGTACTGCGTCTCATCAGTCCTCGGTGTTGTGACATCGGCATACTTGAGTGGGTGCTCATACTGGATGAGTTCACTGAACTCCCTCGCCCTAGAAATCTATAAGTGGTTCTCATTCATCGAGTAATAGGTTTCTAAGATATAGTTGTACACCATTAGTCCTTAAGACCCAGACATCACCGTGACTTCACTAGAGGACCGATTGTATCGTGACCTGTCCCTGAGTCCCACCGCGGACCGCTCCAAGGGCCAACGTTCGTGCAATCCGAAATCTAGTGTGAAGTCTGTGCATTGTAGTAGGGGATTCGAGCGCTTGAGTAGTCATGGATGTCCTGTGTGTTCTGACGGTTTATAATCCATGGAATCTCTGGCCAGAGTTGATAGTGGGGTGATTAGGGAAATGTGTTTCCCTAAGTCGCACACGAACGGATTTATAATACCTAGAACGTTCGCACGGTTATTGAACTTTATAAGAGGTCTCGGTGAACCAATGCCTCTAGTTCAATCGGGACATGTGCTACGAAGGGATCGTACTGTACGCTAACTATATCATAAGGTTCTTGCAGGCACTTCATTTGTATCTAGGGAATCATGATGCGTAGTTGCTAGACGCCAATCTTGATTCGTTGGGCACCGATTTGATCGGGATTAGGTAAAATGAGTTTTACTCTAATCGGGACTCTTGGGAGGAGTTCGTATAAGAACAATGTGTTGTTCGAATCACAAAGAGTTGTGAGCCCACGGCTAGCATACACCTGAACCATTGAGGGTCACACTTCTCGTGTAATATAGATCCTTGATAACAACAAGCATAGATTAATGTGTTAATCTTTGAACAATTGGATGTCGATATGATTGAATCCAAGATTCGTAATTGTGAATTGCGAATTGGAATAAACGTAGAGAAAGAGAGACATGCGGAATTTAGTGAACTTTCTAAATTGGGAAGTTTCCCGATTTAGCAAGTCCACTGAAGTGGAAGTTTCCAATTTTGGAAATTGGAAATTTCGAAGAGGCACTCGTATCGACGAGGACTTTGAGCTCGTCACAAATATAATTTTGTTATAATTTTGTGGACGATCGTTTATTAGAAACGAGGCCGACGAGGGAATGGGCTTAATGCATCAGTGGGTCAAGCCCAATGACTTAAGCCCACTAGGGTTGAAAACCCTAGGTATAAATAGACCTCAAACAAGAGTTTGAGATCAGATTTTTCAGCACAAAAAACCCTAGCCGCTCAACACCTCTCGGCCGTTGCATCTCCGCCGCGCCACCGCCGACCACCGCCGGAAACACCGCCGGTTTTCTCCTCTTTCTCCTTCGTTTTATTCGTGTTGTTATCTAACTCGTTTATATCTAGTGCTATAGTTCGAGTGGGTCGAAAATACGAGGTGAAACCTAATTGGAGAGGAGCTGCTGCCCCGACGAATCCGTGCACCACCGCACGCGCCGCACCGCCGCTCACGCGCCGCCGCTGCCGCTGCCACGCGCCGCCGCTGCTGCAGCCGTTCGTCGCCGCTCGTTGCTTGCTGGATCAGCTCGGTCCAGCCGTGAGGTGCAGCCCCGTGGATTGATAATCAGCAGCTTGTACGTGACTCGTTCTAGGATTTCGATTCGTCGAAATCTCACGCTACAAGAGGTAATCAAATCGGAACTTTCGTAATTCAATTCGAACATGTTTGTATGATTATTAATTTGCAAGCATGAGTAATACGTGATTACATGTTTCGATCTTATTAAATGATGAATAAGCATGTTTCGTGATTTTTCGGTTTTATGTATTTTTCAATTAAATCGAAAATTACCATATGTATGGCGGAAGCGTTAAGGTACGTTGACTATGTGATTAGTATTGCATGTAATCGAAACTAGTTCGATATAAAATTTTTAAATTCCGCTGCGTATACATGCACGATCCCCAACAAAAATATGCGCAAAATTGCAGTCGCAACAACGTTCTTAAAAACACGAAATACAACACTAGGACTTTAATACGCAAAACCAAACAATAGAAAAAACAGTAAATACAAAAATTACAGTGGAGTGTAGAAATAACACTCAATGTTTACGTTTACGTGGATTTTCTTATGGATTAATTTATATTTCTGTTTTAATTAGTGGATTTAGTATCCTATAGGTACAAATTGATAATTAGGTGTCCATGAAGCAAAAATGATCAAAGAGTAAGAAAAGAGTTGTAATTAGGAAAATAAAATCAAATTAGAAGAGAGGATCCCTCAACATCTTCGGTAGTGTCCACGAAGTCGAGCATAACTTTTTCATCCGGACTCCAAACCAAGTGGTTCCGGCGGCATTAGAAATCAATTTTAGCTGGCTACAATTCCTGTCTAATGTCAAATTTCCAAATTCGGGCTCGAACATGGTCAAAATTTGATTCCAAAAGCGATCATGAAAATACATGCTACGGTTCGAGGACACGAATGCGCATCAAAAAAGGTGCACAAAAACACTCGCTACAAAAGATACGCACATAAGTAAAAATACAAAAGCATGCACAAAAGTACTCACGCAAAAGTGCATTCGCAAAAAGGATCATGAAAACACAAATTACAATCCTAGGACATTAATACAAATCCACAAACATGCACAAACACACTCGCTCAAATGGACATGCACAAACGTACATGTAAAAAATATGCGCAAAATTGCATTCGCAACAACGTTCTTAAAAACACGAAATACAACAGTAGGACTTTAATACGCAAAACCAAACAAAAGAAAAAACAGTAAATACAAAAATTACAGTGGAGTGTAGAAATAACACTCAATTTTACGTTTACGTGGATTTTTTTATGGATTAATTTATATTTCTGTTATAATTAGCGGATTTAGTATCCTATAGGTACAAATTGATAATTAGGTGTCCATGAAGCAAAAATGATCAAAGAGAAAGAAAAGAGTTGCAATTAGGAAAATAAAATCAAATTAGAATAGAGGATCCCTCAACATCTTCGGTAGTGTCCACGAAGTCGAGCATAACTTTTTCATCCGGACTCCAAACCAAGTGGTTCCGGCGGCATTAGAAATCAATTTTAGCTGGCTACAATTCCTGTCTAATGTCAAATTTCCAAATTCGGGCTCGAACATGGTCAATATTTGATTCCAAAAGCGATCATGAAAATACATGCTACGGTTCGAGGACACGAATGCGCATCAAAAAAGGTGCACAAAAACACTCGCTACAAAAGATACGCACATAAGTAAAAGTACAAAAGCATGCACAAAAGTACTCACGCAAAAGTGCATTCTCAAAAAGGACCATGAAAACACAAATTACAATCATAGGACATTAATACAAATCCACAAACATGCACTAACACACTCGCTCAAATGGACATGCACAAACGTACATGTAAAAAATATGCGCAAAATTGCATTCGCAACAACGTTCTTAAAAACACGAAATACAACACTAGGACTTTAATACGCAAAACCAAACAATAGAAAAAACAGTAAATACAAAAATTACAGTGGAGTGTAGAAATAACACTCAATGTTTACGTTTACGTGGATTTTCTTATGGATTAATTCATATTTCTCTTATAATTGGCGGATTTAGTATCCTATAGGTACAAATTGATAATTAGGTGTCCATGAAGCAAAAATGATCAAAGAGAAAGAAAAGAGTTGCAATTAGGAAAATAAAATCAAATTAGAAGAGAGGATCCCTCAACATCTTCGGTAGTGTCAACGAAGTCGAGCATAACTTTCTCATCCGGACTCCAAATCAACTGGTTCCGGCGGCATTAGAAAGCTATTTTAGCTGGCTACAATTCCTATCTAATGTCAAATTTCCAAATTCGGGCTCGAACATGGTCAAAATTTGATTCCAAAAGCGATCATGAAAATACATGCTACGGTTCGAGGACACGAATGCGCATCAAAAAAGGTGCACAAAAACACTCGCTACAAAAGATACGCACATAAGTAAAAGTACAAAAGCATGCACAAAAGTACTCACGCAAAAGTGCATTCGCAAAAAGGATCATGAAAACACAAACTACAATCCTAGGACATTAATACAAATCCACAAACATGCACAAACACACTCGCTCAAATGGACATGCACAAACGTACATGTGAAAAAACATGCGCAAAGTGCATTCGCCACAACGTTCTTAAAAACACGAAATACAACACTAGGAGTTTAATACGCATAACCAAACAATAGCAAAAACAGTAAATACAAAAGATACAGTGGAGTGTAGAAATAACACTCAACGTTTACGTTTACGTGGATTTTTTTATGGATTAATTTATATATCTGTTATAATTGGCGGATTTAGTATCCTATAGGTACAAATTGATAATTAGGTGTTCATGAAGCAAAAATGATCAAAGAGAAAGAAAAGAGTTGCAATTAGGAAAATAAAATCAAATTAGAAGAGAGGATCCCTCAACATCTTCGGTAGTGTCAACGAAGTCGAGCGTAACTTTCTCATCCGGACTCCAAATCAACAGGTTCCGGCGGCATTAGAAAGCTATTTTAGCTGGCTACAATTCCTGTCTAATGTCAAATTTCCAAATTCGGACTCGAACATGGTCAAAATTGGATTCCAAAAGCGATCATGAAAATACATGCTACGGTTCGAGGACACGAATGCGCATCAAGAAACGTGCACAAAAACAATCGCTACAAAAGATACGCATATAAGTAAAAGTACAAAAGCATGCACAAAAGTACTCACGCAAAAGTGCATTTGCAAAAAGGATCATGAAAACACAAATTACAATCCTAGGACATTAATACAAATCCACAAACATGCACAAACACACTCGCTCAAATGGACATGCACAAACGTACATGTAAAAAATATGCGCAAAATTGCAGTCGCAACAACGTTCTTAAAAACACGAAATACAACACTAGGACTTTAATACGCAAAACCAAACAATAGAAAAAACAGTAAATACAAAAATTACAGTGGAGTGTAGAAATAACACTCAATGTTTACGTTTACGTGGATTTTCTTATGGATTAATTTATATTTCTGTTTTAATTGGTGGATTTAGTATCCTATAGGTACAAATTGATAATTAGGTGTCCATGAAGCAAAAATGATCAAAGAGTAAGAAAAGAGTTGTAATTAGGAAATTAAAATCAAATTAGAAGAGAGGATCCCTCAACATCTTCGGTAGTGTCCACGAAGTCGAGCATAGCTTTTTCATCCGGACTCCAAACCAAGTGGTTCCGGCGGCATTAGAAAGCAATTTTAGCTGGCTACAATTCCTGTCTAATGTCAAATTTCCAAATTCGGGCTCGAACATGGTCAAAATTTTATTTCAAAAGCGATCATGAAAATACATGCTACGGTTCAAGGACACGAATGCGCATAAAAAAAGGTGCACAAAAACACACGCTACAAAAGATACGCACATAAGTAAAAGTACAAAAGCATGCACAAAAGTACTCACGCAAAAGTGCATTCGCAAAAAGGATCATGAAAACACAAATTACAATCCTAGGACATTAATACAAATCCACAAACATGCACAAACACACTCGCTCAAATGGACATGCACAAACGTACATGTGAAAAAACATGCGCAAAAGTGCATTCGCCACAACGTTCTTAAAAACACGAAATACAACACAAGGACTTTAATACGCATAACCAAACAATAGCAAAAACAGTAAATACAAAAGATACAGTGGAGTGTAGAAATAACATTCAACGTTTACGTTTACGTGGATTTTTTTATGGATTAATTTATATTTCTGTTATAATTGGCGGATTTAGTATCCTATAGGTACAAATTGATAATTAGGTGTCCATGAAGCAAAAATGATCGAAGAGAAAGAAAAGAGTTGTAATAAGGAAAATAAAATCAAATTAGAAGAGAGGATTCCTCAACATCTTCGGTAGTGTAAACGAAGTCGAGCATAACTTTCTCATCCGGACTCCAAATCAACTGATTCCGGCGGCATTAGAAAGCTATTTTAGCTGGCTACAATTCCTGTCTAATGTCAAATTTCCAAATTCGGGCTCGAACATGGTCAAAATTTGATTCCAAAAGCGATCATGAAAATACATGCTACGGTTCGAGGACACGAATGCGCATAAAAAAAGGTGCACAAAAACACTCGCTACAAAAGATATGCACATAAGTAAAAGTACAAAACCATGCATAAAAGTACTCACGCAAAAGTGCATTCGCAAAAAGGATCATGAAAACACAAACTACAATCCTAGGACATTAATACAAATCCACAAACATGCACAAACACACTCGCTCAAATGGACATGCACAAACGTACATGTGAAAAAACATGCGCAAAAGTGCATTCGCCACAACGTTCTTCAAAACACGAAATACAACACTAGGACTTTAATACGCATAACCAAACAATAGCAAAAACAGTAAATACAAAAGATACAGTGGAGTGTAGAAATAACACTCAATGTTTACGTTTACGTGGATTTTCTTATGGATTAATTTATATTTCTGTTTTAATTGGTGGATTTAGTATCCTATAGGTACAAATTGATAATTAGGTGTCCATGAAGCAAAAATGATCAAAGAGTAAGAAAAGAGTTGTAATTAGGAAAATAAAATCAAATTAGAAGAGAGGATCCCTCAACATCTTCAGTAGTGTCCACGAAGTCGAGCAAAACTTTTTCATCCGGACTCCAAACCAAGTGGTCCCGGCGGCATTAGAAAGCAATTTTAGCTGGCTACAGTTCCTGTCTAATGTCAAATTTCCAAATTCGGGCTCGAACATGGTCAAAATTTGATTCCAAAAGCGATCATGAAAATACATGCTACGGTTCGAGGACACGAATGCGCATCAAAAAAGGTGCACAAAAACACTCGCTACAAAAGATACGCACATAAGTAAAAGTACAAAAGCATGCACAAAAGTACTCACGCAAAAGTGCATTCGCAAAAAGGATCATGAAAACACAAATTACAATCCTAGGACATTAATACAAATCCACAAACATGCACAAACACACTCGCTCAAATGGACATGCACAAACGTACATTTGAAAAATATGCGCAAAATTGCATTCGCAACAACGTTCTTAAAAACACGAAATACAACACTAGGACTTTAATACGCAAAACCAAACAATAGAAAAAACAGTAAATACAAAAATCACAGTGGAGTGTAGAAATAACACTCAATGTTTACGTTTACGTGGATTTTCTTATGGATTAATTTATATTTCTGTTTTAATTGGCGGATTTAGTATTCTATAGGTACAAACTGATAATTAGGTGTCCATGAAGCAAAAATGATCAAAGAGTAAGAAAAGAGTTGTAGTAAGGAAAATAAAATCAAATTAGAAGAGAGGATCCCTCAACATCTTCGGTAGTGTCAACGAAGTCGAGCGTAACTTTCTCATCCGGACTCCAAATCAACAGGTTCCGGCGGCATTAGAAAGCTACTTTAGCTGGCTACAATTCCTGTCTAATGTCAAATTTCCAAATTCGGACTCGAACATGGTCAAAATTGGATTCCAAAAGCGATCATGAAAATACGTGCTACAGTACGAGGACATGAATGCGCATCAAGAAACGTGCACAAAAGCACTCGCTACAAAATATACATACATAAGTTAAAGTAAAAAAGCATGCACAAAAGTACTCACGCAAAAGTGCATTCGCAAAAAGGATCATGAAAACACAAACTACAATCCTAGGACATTAATACAAATCCACAAACATGCACAAACACACTCGCTCAAATGGACATGCACAAACGTACATGTGAAAAAACATGCGCAAAAGTGCATTCGCCACAATGTTCTTAAAAACACGAAATACAACACTAGGACTTTAATACGCATAACCAAACAATAGCAAAAACAGTAAATACAAAAGATACAGTGGAGTGTAGAAATAACACTCAACGTTTACGTTTACGTGGATTTTTTTATGGATTAATTTATATTTCTGTTATAATTGGCGGATTTAGTATCCTATAGGTACAAATTGATAATTAGGTGTCCATGAAGCAAAAATGATCAAAGAGAAAGAAAAGAGTTGCAATTAGGAAAATAAAATCAAATTAGAAGAGAGGATCCCTCAACATCTTCGGTAGTGTCAACGAAGTCGAGCATAACTTTCTCATCCGGACTCCAAATCAACTGGTTCCGGCGGCATTAGAAAGCTATTTTAGCTGGCTACAATTCCTGTCTAATGTCAAATTTCCAAATTCGGGCTCGAACATGGTCAAAATTTGATTCCAAAAGCGATCATGAAAATACATGCTACGGTTCGAGGACACGAATGCGCTTCAAAAAAGGTGCACAAAAACACTCGCTACAAAAGATACGCACATAAGTAAAAGTACAAAAGCATGCACAAAAGTACTCACGCAAAAATGCATTTGCAAATAGGATCATGAAAACACAAATTACAATCCTAGGACATTAATACAAATCGACAAACATGCACAAACACACTCACTCAAATGGACATGCACAAACGTACATTTAAAAAATATGCGCAAAATTGCAATCGCAACAACGTTCTTAAAAACACGAAATACAACACTAGGACTTTACTACGCAAAACCAAACAATAGAAAAAACAGTAAATACAAAAATTACAGTGGAGTGTAGAAATAACACTCAATGTTTACGTTTACGTGGATTTTCTTATGGATTAATTTATATTTCTGTTTTAATTGGTGGATTTAGTATCCTATAGGTACAAATTGATAATTAGGTGTCCATGAAGCAAAAATGATCAAAGAGTAAGAAAAGAGTTGTAATTAGGAAAATAAAATCAAATTAGAAGAGAGGATCCCTCAACATCTTCGGTAGTGTCCACGAAGTCGAGCAAAACTTTTTCATCCGGACTCCAAACCAAGTGGTCCCGGCGGCATTAGAAAGCAATTTTAGCTGGCTACAATTCCTATCTAATGTCAAATTTCCAAATTCGGGCTCGAACATGGTCAAAATTTGATTCCAAAAGCGATCATGAAAATACATGCTACGGTTCGAGGACACGAATGCGCATCAAAAAAGGTGCACAAAAACACTCGCTACAAAAGATACGCACATAAGTAAAAGTACAAAAGCATGCACAAAAGTACTCACGCAAAAGTGCATTTGCAAAAAGGATCATGAAAACACAAATTACAATCTTAGAAAATTAATACAAATCCACAAACATGCACAAACACACTCGCTCAAAGGGACATGCACAAATGTACATGTAAAAAATATGCGCAAAATTGCAGTCGCAACAACGTTCTTAAAAACACGAAATACAACACTAGGACTTTAATACGCAAAACCAAACAATAGAAAAAACAGTAAATACAAAAATTACAGTGGAGTGTAGAAATAACACTCAATGTTTACGTTTACGTGGATTTTCTTATGGATTAATTTATATTTCTGTTTTAATTGGCGGATTTAGTATCCTATAGGTACAAACTAATAATTAGGTGTCCATGAAGCAAAAATGATCAAAGAGTAAGAAAAGAGTTGTAATAAGGAAAATAAAATCAAATTAGAAGAGAGGATCCCTCAACATCTTCGGTAGTGTCAACGAAGTCGAGCGTAACTTTCTCATCCAGACTCCAAATCAACAGGTTCCGGCGGCATTAGAAAGCTATTTTAGCTGGCTACAATTCCTGTCTAATGTCAAATTTCCAAATTCGGACTCGAACATGGTCAAAATTGGATTCCAAAAGCGATCATGAAAATACGTGCTACAGTACGAGGACATGAATGCGCATCAAGAAACGTGCACAAAAGCACTCGCTACAAAATATACATACATAAGTAAAAGTAAAAAAACATGCACAAAAGTACTCACGCAAAAGTGCATTCGCAAAAAGGATCATGAAAACACAAACTACAATCCTAGGACATTAATACAAATCCACAAACATACACAAACACACTCGCTCAAATGGACATGCACAAACGTACATTTGAAAAAACATGCGCAAAAGTGCATTCGCCACAACGTTCTTAAAAACACGAAATACAACACTAGGACTTTAATACGTATAACCAAACAATAGCAAAAACAGTAAATAGAAAAGATACAGTGGAGTGTAGAAATAACACTCAACGTTTACGTTTACGTGGATTTTTTTATGGATTAATTTATATTTCTGTTATAATTGGCGGATTTAGTATCCTATAGGTACAAATTGATAATTAGGTGTCCATGAAGCAAAAATGATCAAAGAGAAAGAAAAGAGTTGCAATTAGGAAAATAAAATCAAATTAGAAGAGAGGATCCCTCAACATCTTCGTTAGTGTCAACGAAGTCGAGCATAACTTTCTCATCCGGACTCCAAATCAACTGGTTCCGGCGGCATTAGAAAGCTATTTTAGCTGGCTACAATTCTTGTCTAATGTCAAATTTCCAAATTCGGGCTCGAACATGGTCAAAAGTTGATTCCAAAAGCGATCATGAAAATACATGCTACGGTTCGAGGACACGAACGCGCATAAAAAAAGGTGCACAAAAACACTCGCTACAAAAGATACGCACATAAGTAAAAGTACAAAAGCATGCACAAAAGTACTCACGCAAAAGTGCATTTGCAAAAAGGATCATGAAAACACAAATTACAATCCTAGGACAATAATACAAATCCACAAACATGCACAAACACACTCGCTCAAATGGACATGCACAAACATACATGTAAAAAATATGCTCAAAATTGCAGTCGCAACAACGTTCTTAAAAACACGAAATACAACACTGGGACTTTAGTACGCAAAACCAAACAATAGAAAAAACAGTAAATACAAAAATTACAGTGGAGTGTAGAAATAACACTCAATGTTTACGTTTACGTGGATTTTCTTATGGATTAATTTATATTTCTGTTTTAATTGGTGGATTTAGTATCCTATAGGTACAAATTGATAATTAGGTGTCCATGAAGCAAAAATGATCAAAGAGTAAGAAAAGAGTTGTAATTAGGAAAATAAAATCAAATTAGAAGAGAGGATCCCTCAACATCTTCGGTAGTGTCCACGAAGTCGAGCATAACTTTTTCGTCCGGACTCCAAACCAAGTGGTTCCGGCGGCATTAGAAAGCAATTTTAGCTGGCTACAATTCCTGTCGAATGTCAAATTTCCAAATTCGGGCTCGAACATGGTCAAAATTTGATTCCAGCGTCAGGTGGACGACATGCTACGGTTCGAGGACACGAATGCACATCAAAAAAGGTGCACAAAAACACTCGCTACAAAAGATACGCACATAAATAAAAGTACAAAAGCAT
>NW_012193183.1:134999-148765 GCF_000504015.1 Erythranthe guttata
AATACAAATCCACAAACATGCACAAACACACTCGCTCAAATGGACATGCACAAGCGTACATGTAAAAAAATATGCGCAAGAGTACATTCACAACAACGTTCTTAAAAACACGAAATTGAACACTAGGACTTTAATAGGCATAACCAAACAATAGCAAAAACTGTAAATACAAAAGATACAGTGGAGCGTAGAAATAACATTCAACGTTTACGTTTACGTGGATTTTTTCTCTGGATTAATTTATATTTCTGTTATAATTGGCGGATTTAGTATCCTATAGGTACAAATTGATAATTAGGTGTCCATGAAGCAAAAATGATCAAAGAGAAAGAAAAGAGTTGTAATAAGGAAAATAAAATAAAATTAGAAGAGAGGATCCCTCAACATCTTCGGTAGTGTCAACGAAGTCGAGCATAACTTTCTCATCCGGACTCCAAATCAACTGGTTCCGGCGGCATTAGAAAGCTATTTTAGCTGGCTACAATTCCTGTCTAATGTCAAATTTCCAAATTCGGGCTCGAACATGGTCAAAATTTGATTCCAAAAGCGATCATGAAAATACATGCTACGGTTCGAGGACACGAATGCGCATCAAAAAAGGTGCACAAAAACACTCGCTACAAAAGATATGCACATAAGTAAAAGTACAAAACCATGCACAAAAGTACTCACGCAAAAGTGCATTCGCAAAAAGGATCATGAAAACACAAACTACAATCCTAGGAGATTAATACAAATCCACAAACATGCACAAACACACTCGCTCAAATGGACATGCACAAACGTACATGTGAAAAAACATGCGCAAAAGTGCATTCGCCACAACGTTCTTAAAAACACGAAATACAACACTAGGACTTTACTACGCATAACCAAACAATAGAAAAAACAGTAAATACAAAAATTACAGTGGAGTGTAGAAATAACACTCAATGTTTACGTTTACGAGGATTTTCTTATGGATTAATTTATATTTCTGTTTTAATTGGTGGATTTAGTATCCTATAGGTACAAATTGATAATTAGGTGTCCATGATGCAAAAATGATCAAAGAGTAAGAAAAGAGTTGTAATTAGGAAAATAAAATCAAATTAGAAGAGAGGATCCCTCAACATCTTCGGTAGTGTCCACGAAGTCGAGCATAACTTTCTCATCCGGACTCCAAACCAAGTAGTTCCGGCGGCATTAGAAAGCAATTTTAGCTGGCTACAATTCCTGTCTAATGTCAAATTTCCAAATTCGGGCTCGAACATGGTCAAAATTTGATTCCAAAAGCGATCATGAAAATACATGCTACGGTTCGAGGACACGAATGCGCATCAAAAAAGGTGGGCAAAAACAATCGCTACAAAAGATACGCATATAAGTAAAAGTACAAAAGCATGCACAAAAGTACTCACGCAAAAGTGCATTTGCAAAAAGGATCATGAAAACACAAATTACAATCCTAGGACATTAATACAAATCCACAAACATGCACAAACACACTCGCTCAAATGGACATGCACAAACGTACATGTAAAAAATATGCGCAAAATTGCAGTCGCAACAACGTTCTTAAAAACACGAAATACAACACTAGGACTTTAATACGCAAAACCAAACAATAGAAAAAACAGTAAATACAAAAATTACAGTGGAGTGTAGAAATAACACTCAATGTTTACGTTTACGTGGATTTTCTTATGGATTAATTTATATGTCTGTTTTAATTGGTGGATTTAGTATCCTATAGGTACAAATTGATAATTAGGTGTCCATGAAGCAAAAATGATCAAAGAGTAAGAAAAGAGTTGTAATTAGGAAAATAAAATAAAATTAGAAGAGAGGATCCCTCAACATCTTCGGTAGTGTCCACGAAGTCGAGCATAACTTTTTCATCCGTACTCCAAACCAAGTGGTTCCGGCGGCATTAGAAAACAATTTTAGCTGGCTACAATTCCTGTCTAATGTCAAATTTCCAAATTCGGGCTCGAACATGGCCAAAATTTGATTCCAAAAGCGATCATGAAAATACATGCTACGGTTCGAGGACACGAATGCACATAAAAAAAGGTGCACAAAAACACTTGCTACAAAAGATACGCACATAAATAAAAGTACAAAAGCATGCACAAAAGTACTCACGCAAAAGTGCATTCGCAAAAAGGATTATGAAAACACAAACTACAATCCTAGGACATTAATACAAATCCACAAACATGCACAAACACACTCGCTCAAATGGACATGCACAAACGTACATGTGAAAAAACATGCGCAAAAGTGCATTCGCCACAACGTTCTTAAAAACACGAAATACAACACTAGGACTTTAATACGCATAACCAAACAATAGCAAAAACAGTAAATACAAAAGATACAGTGGAGTGTAGAAATAACACTCAACGTTTACGTTTACGTGGATTTTTTTATGGATTAATTTATATTTCTGTTATAATTGGCGGATTTAGTATCCTATAGGTACAAATTGATAATTAGGTGTCCATGAAGCAAAAATGATCAAAGAGAAAGAAAAGAGTTGCAATTAGGAAAATAAAATCAAATTAGAAGAGAGGATCCCTCAATATCTTCGGTAGTGTCAACGAAGTCGAGCATAACTTTCTCATCCGGACTCAAAAATCAACTGGTTCCGGCGGCATTAGAAAGCTATTTTAGCTGGCTACAATTCCTGTCTAATGTCAAATTTCCAAATTCGGGCTCGAACATGGTCAAAATTTGATTCCAAAAGCGATCATGAAAATACATGCTACGGTTCGAGGACACGAATGCGCATCAAAAAAGGTGGGCAAAAACAATCGCTGCAAAAGATACGCATATAAGTAAAAGTACAAAAGCATGCACAAAAGTACTCACGCAAAAGTGCATTTGCAAAAAGGATCATGAAAACACAAATTACAATCCTAGGACATTAATACAAATCCACAAACATGCACAAACACACTCGCTCAAATGGACATGCACAAACGTACATGTGAAAAAACATGCGCAAAAGTGCATTCGCCACAACGTTCTTAAAAACACGAAATACAACACTAGGACTTTAATACGCATAACCAAACAATAGCAAAAACTGTAAATACAAAAGATACAGTGGAGTGTAGAAATAACATTCAACGTTTACGTTTACGTGAATTTTTTTATGGATTAATTTATATTTCTGTTATAATTGGCGGATTTAGTATCCTATAGGTACAAATTGATAATTAGGTGTCCATGAAGCAAAAATGATCAAAGAGAAAGAAAAGAGTTGTAATAAGGAAAATAAAATCAAATTAGAAGAGAGGATCCCTCAACATCTTTGGTAGTGTCAACGAAGTCGAGCATAACTTTCTCATCCGGACTCCAAATCAACTGGTTCCGGCGGCATTAGAAAGCTATTTTAGCTGGCTACAATTCCTGTCTAATGTCAAATTTCCAAATTCGGGCTCGAACATGGTCAAAATTTGATTCCAAAAGCGATCATGAAAATACATGCTACGGTTCGAGGACACGAATGCGCATCAAAAAAGGTGCACAAAAACACTCGCTACAAAAGATATGCACATAAGTAAAAGTACAAAACCATGCACAAAAGTACTCACGCAAAAGTGCATTCGCAAAAAGGATCATGAAAACACAAACTACAATCCTAGGACATTAATACAAATCCACAAACATGCACAAACACACTCGCTCAAATGGACATGCACAAACGTACATGTGAAAAAACATGCGCAAAAGTGCATTCGCCACAACGTTCTTAAAAACACGAAATACAACACTAGGACTTTAATACGCATAACCAAACAATAGAAAAAACAGTAAATACAAAAATTACAGTGGAGTGTAGAAATAACACTCAATGTTTACGTTTACGTGGATTTTCTTATGGATTAATTTATATTTCTGTTTTAATTGGTGGATTTAGTATCCTATAGGTACAAATTGATAATTAGGTGTCCATGATGCAAAAATGATCAAAGAGTAAGAAAAGAGTTGTAATTAGGAAAATAAAATCAAATTAGAAGAGAGGATCCCTCAACATCTTCGGTAGTGTCCACGAAGTCGAGCATAACTTTTTCATCCGGACACCAAACCAAGTAGTTCCGGCGGCATTAGAAAGCAATTTTAGCTGGCTACAATTCCTGTCTAATGTCAAATTTCCAAATTCGGGCTCGAACATGGTCAAAATTTGATTCCAAAAGCGATCATGAAAGTACATGCTACGGTTCGAGGACACGAATGCGCATCACAAAAGGTGGGGAAAAACAATCGCTACAAAAAGATACGCCTATAAGTAAAAGTAGCCATCCCCCACACTTCAGACTGCAGTTCAGCTTCATACTGCATGCGACCTACAGGATCACACAAATTACAATCCTATGACATTATACAAATCCACAAACATGCACAAACACACTCGCTCAAATGGACATGCACAAACGTACATGTAAAAAATATGCGCAAAATTGCAGTCGCAACAACGTTCTTAAAAACACGAAATACAACACTATGACTTTAATACGCAAAACCAAACAATAGAAAAAACAGTAAATACCAAAATTACAGTGGAGTGTAGAAATAACACTCAATGTTTACGTTTACGTGGATTTTCTTATGGATTAATTTATATGTCTGTTTTAATTGGTGGATTTAGTATCCTATAGGTACAAATTGATAATTAGGTGTCCATGAAGCAAAAATGATCAAAGAGTAAGAAAAGAGTTGTAATTAGGAAAATAAAATCAAATTAGAAGAGAGGATCCCTCAACATCTTCGGTAGTGTCCACGAAGTCGAGCATAACTTTCTCATCCGTACTCCAAACCAAGTGTTTCCGGCGGCATTAGAAAACAATTTTAGCTGGCTACAATTCCTGTCTAATGTCAAATTTCCAAATTGGGGCTCGAACATGGTCAAAATATTATTCCAAAGCGATCATGAAAATACATGCTACGGTTCGAGGACACGAATGCGCATCAAAAAAGGTGCACAAAAACACTCGCTACAAAAGATACGCACATAAATAAAAGTACAAAAGCATGCACAAAAGTACTCACGCAAAATTGCATTCGCAAAAAGGATCATGAAAACACAAACTACAATCCTAGGACATTAATACAAATCCACAAACATGCACAAACACACTCGCTCAAATGGACATGCACAAACGTACATGTGAAAAAACATGCGCAAAAGTGCATTCGCCACAACGTTCTTAAAAACACGAAATACAACACTAGGACTTTAATACGCATAACCAAACAATAGCAAAAACAGTAAATACAAAAGATACAGTGGAGTGTAGAAATAACACTCAACGTTTACGTTTACGTGGATTTTTTTATGGATTAATTTATATTTCTGTTATAATTGGCGGATTTAGTATCCTATAGGTACAAATTGATAATTAGGTGTCCATGAAGCAAAAATGATCAAAGAGAAAGAAAAGAGTTGCAATTAGGAAAATAAAATCAAATTAGAAGAAAGGATCCCTCAATATCTTCGGTAGTGTCAACGAAGTCGAGCATAACTTTCTCATCCGGACTCCAAATCAACTGGTTCCGGCGGCATTAGAAAGCTATTTTAGCTGGCTACAATTCCTGTCTAATGTCAAATTTCCAAATTCGGGCTCGAACATGGTCAAAATTTGATTCCAAAAGCGATCATGAAAATACATGCTACGGTTCGAGGACACGAATGCGCATCAAAAAAGGTGGGCAAAAACAATCGCTACAAAAGATACGCATATAAGTAAAAGTACAAAAGCATGCACAAAAGTACTCACGCAAAAGTGCATTTGCAAAAAGGATCATGAAAACACAAATTACAATCCTAGGACATTAATACAAATCCACAAACATGCACAAACACACTCGCTCAAATGGACATGCACAAACGTACATGTGAAAAAACATGCGCAAAAGTGCATTCGCCACAACGTTCTTAAAAACACGAAATACAACACAAGGACTTTAATACGCATAACCAAACAATAGCAAAAACTGTAAATACAAAAGATACAGTGGAGTGTAGAAATAACATTCAACGTTTACGTTTACGTGGATTTTTTTATGGATTAATTTATATTTCTGTTATAATTGGCGGATTTAGTATCCTATAGGTACAAATTGATAATTAGGTGTCCATGAAGCAAAAATGATCAAAGAGAAAGAAAAGAGTTGTAATAAGGAAAATAAAATAAAATTAGAAGAGAGGATCCCTCAACATCTTCGGTAGTGTCAACGAAGTCGAGCATAACTTTCTCATCCGGACTCCAAATCAACTGGTTCCGGCGGCATTAGAAAGCTATTTTAGCTGGCTACAATTCCTGTCTAATGTCAAATTTCCAAATTCGGGCTCGAACATGGTCAAAATTTGATTCCAAAAGCGATCATGAAAATTCATGCTACGGTTCGAGGACACGAATGCGCATCAAAAAAGGTGCACAAAAACACTCGCTACAAAAGATATGCACATAAGTAAAAGTACAAAACCATGCACAAAAGTACTCACGCAAAAGTGCATTCGCAAAAAGGATCATGAAAACACAAACTACAATCCTAGGACATTAATACAAATCCACAAACATGCACAAACACACTCGCTCAAATGGACATGCACAAACGTACATGTGAAAAAACATGCGCAAAAGTGCATTCGCCACAACGTTCTTAAAAACACGAAATACAACACTAGGACTTTAATACGCATAACCAAACAATAGAAAAAACAGTAAATACAAAAATTACAGTGGAGTGTAGAAATAACACTCAATGTTTACGTTTACGTGGATTTTCTTATGGATTAATTTATATTTCTGTTTTAATTGGTGGATTTAGTATCCTATAGGTACAAATTGATAATTAGGTGTCCATGATGCAAAAATGATCAAAGAGTAAGAAAAGAGTTGTAATTAGGAAAATAAAATCAAATTAGAAGAGAGGATCCCTCAACATCTTCGGTAGTGTCAATGAAGTCGAGCATAACTTTCTCATCCGGACACCAAATCAACTGGTTCCGGCGGCATTAGAAAGCTATTTTAGCTGGCTACAATTCCTGTCTAATGTCAAATTTCCAAATTCGGGCTCGAACATGGTCAAAATTTGATTCCAAAAGCGATCATGAAAATACATGCTACGGTTCGAGGACACGAATGCGCATCAAAAAAGGTGCACAAAAACACTCGCTACAAAAGATACGCACATAAGTAAAAGTACAAAAGCATGCACAAAAGTACTCACGCAAAAGTGCATTTGCAAAAAGGATCATGAAAACACAAATTACAATCATAGTACATTAATACAAATCCACAAACATGCACAAACACACTCGCTCAAATGGACATGCACAAACGTACATGTAAAAAATATGCGCAAAATTGCAATCGCAACAACGTTCTTAAAAACACGAAATACAACACTAGGACTTTAATACGCAAAACCAAACAATAGAAAAAACAGTAAATACAAAAATTACAGTGGAGTGTAGAAATAACACTCAATGTTTACGTTTACGTGGATTTTCTTATGGATTAATTTATATTTCTGTTTTAATTGGTGGATTTAGTATCCTATAGGTACAAATTGATAATTAGGTGTCCATGAAGCAAAAATGATCAAAGAGTAAGAAAAGAGTTGTAATTAGGAAAATAAAATCAAATTAGAAGAGAGGATCCCTCAACATCTTCGGTAGTGTCCACGAAGTCGAGCATAACTTTTTCATCCGGACTCCAAACCAAGTGGTTCCAGCGGCATTAGAAAGCAATTTTAGCTGGCTACAATTCCTGTCTAATGTCAAATTTCCAAATTCGGGCTCGAACATGGTCCAAATTTGATTCCAAAAGCGATCATGAAAATACCTGCTACGGTTCGAGGACACGAATGCGCATCAAAAAAGGTGCACAAAAACACTCGCTACAAAAGATACGCACATAAGTAAAAGTACAAAAGCATGCACAAAAGTACTCACGCAAAAGTGCATTTGCAAAAAGGATCATGAAAACACAAATTACAATCCTAGGACATTAATACAAATCCACAAACATGCACAAACACACTCGCTCAAATGGACATGCACAAACGTACATGTAAAAAATATGCGCAAAATTGCAGTCGTAACAACGTTCTTAAAAACACGAAATACAACACTAGGACTTTAATACGCAAAACCAAACAATAGAAAAAACAGTAAATACAAAAATTACACTGGAGTGTAGAAATAACACTCAATGTTTACGTTTACGTGGATTTTCTTATGGATTAATTTATATTTCTGTTTTAATTGGCGGATTTAGTATCCTATAGGTACAAACTGATAATTAGGTGTCCATGAAGCAAAAATGATCAAAGAGTAAGAAAAGAGTTGTAATAAGGAAAATAAAATCAAATTAGAAGAGAGGATCCCTCAACATCTTCGGTAGTGTCAACGAAGTCGAGCGTAACTTTCTCATCCGGACTCCAAATCAACAGGTTCCGGCGGCATTAGAAAGCTATTTTAGCTCGCTACAATTCCTGTCTAATGTCAAATTTCCAAATTCGGACACGAACATGGTCAAAATTGGATTCCAAAAGCGATCATGAAAATACGTGCTACAGTACGAGGACATGAATGCGCATCAAGAAACGTGCACAAAAGCACTCGCTACAAAATATACATACATAAGTAAAAGTAAAAAAGCATGCACAAAAGTACTCACGCAAAAGTGCATTCGCAAAAAGGATCATGAAAACACAAACTACAATCCTAGGACATTAATACAAATCCACAACCATGCACAAACACACTCGCTCAAATGGACATGCACAAACGTACATGTGAAAAAACATGCGCAAAAGTGCATTCGCCACAATGTTCTTAAAAACACGAAATACAACACTAGGACTTTAATACGCATAACCAAACAATAGCAAAAACAGTAAATATAAAAGATACAGTGGAGTGTAGAAATAACACTCAACGTTTACGTTTACGTGGATTTTTTTATGGATTAATTTATATTTCTGTTATAATTGGCGGATTTAGTATCCTATAGGTACAAATTGATAATTAGGTGTCCATGAAGCAAAAATGATCAAAGAGTAAGAAAAGAGTTGCAATTAGGAAAATAAAATCAAATTAGAAGAGAGGATCCCTCAACATCTTCGGTAGTGTCAACGAACTCGAGCATAACTTTCTCATCCGGACTCCAAATCAACTGGTTCCGGCGGCATTAAAAAGCTATTTTAGCTTGCTACAATTCCTGTCTAATGTCAAATTTCCAAATTCGGGCTCGAACATGGTCAAAATTTGATTCCAAAAGCGATCATGAAAATACATGCTACGGTTCGAGGACACGAATGCGCATCCAAAAAGGTGCACAAAAACACTCGCTACAAAAGATACGCACATAAGTAAAAGTACAAAAGCATGCACAAAAGTACTCACGCAAAAATGCATTTGCAAAAAGGATCATGAAAACACAAATTACAATCCTAGGACATTAATACAAATCCACAAACATGCACAAACACACTCACTCAAATGGACATGCACAAACGTACATGTAAAAAAAAAATATGCGCAAAATTGCAGTCGCAACAACGTTCTTAAAAACACGAAATACAACACTAGGACTTTAATACGCAAAACCAAACAATAGAAAAAACAGTAAATACAAAAATCACAGTGGAGTGTAGAAATAACACTCAATGTTTACGTTTACGTGGATTTTCTTATGGATTAATTTATATTTCTGTTTTAATTGGTGGATTTAGTATCCTATAGGTACAAATTGATAATTAGGTGTCCATGAAGCAAAAATGATCAAAGAGTAAGAAAAGAGTTGAAATTAGGAAAATAAAATCAAATTAGAAGAGAGGATCCCTCAACATCTTCGGTAGTGTCCACGAAGTCGAGCATAACTTTTTCATCCGGACTCCAAACCAAGTGGTTCCGGCGGCATTAGAAAGCAATTTTAGCTGGCTACAATTCCTGTCTAATGTCAAATTTCCAAATTCGGGCTCGAACATGGTCAAAATTTGATTCCAAAAGCGATCATGAAAATACATGCTACGGTTCGAGGACACGAATGCGCATCAAAAAAGGTGCACAAAAACACTCGCTACAAAAGATACGCACATAAGTAAAAGTACAAAAGCATGCACAAAAGTACTCACGCAAAAGTGCATTCGCAAAAAGGATCATGAAAAGACAAATTACAATCCTAGGACATTAATACAAATCCACAAACATGCACAAACACACTGGCTCAAATGGACATGCACAAACGTACATGTAAAAAATATGCGCAAAATTGCATTCGCAACAACGTTCTTAAAAACACGAAATACAACACTAGGACTTTAATACGCAAAACCAAACAATAGAAAAAACAGTAAATACAAAAATTACAGTGGAGTGTAGAAATAACACTCAATGTTTACGTTTACGTGGATTTTCTTATGGATTAATTTATATTTCTGTTTTAATTGGTGGATTTAGTATCCTATAGGTACAAATTGATAATTAGGTGTCCATGAAGCAAAAATGATCAAAGAGTAAGAAAAGAGTTGTAATTAGGAAAATAAAATCAAATTAGAAGAGAGAATCCCTCAACATCTTCGGTAGTGTCCACGAAGTCGAGCATAACTTTTTCATCCGGACTCCAAACCAAGTGGTTCCGGCGGCTTTAGAAAGCAATTTTAGCTGGCTACAATTCCTGTCTAATGTCAAATTTCCAAATTCGGGCTCGAACATGGTCAAAATTTGATTCCAAAAGCGATCATGAAAATACATGCTACGGTTCGAGGACACGAATGCGCATCAAAAAAGGTGCACAAAAACACTCGCTACAAAAGATACGCACATAAGTAAAAGTACAAAAGCATGCACAAAAGTACTCACGCAAAAGTGCATTCGCAAAAAGGATCATGAAAACACAAATTACAATCCTAGGACATTAATACAAATCCACAAACATGCACAAACACACTCGCTCAAATGGACATGCACAAACGTACATGTAAAAAATATGCGCAAAATTGCATTCGCAACAACGTTCTTAAAAACACGAAATACAACACTAGGACTTTAATACGCAAAACCAAACAATAGAAAAAACAGTAAATACAAAAATTACAGTGGAGTGTAGAAATAACACTCAATGTTTACGTTTACGTGGATTTTCTTATGGATTAATTTATATTTCTGTTTTAATTGGCGGATTTAGTATCCTATAGGTACAAACTGATAATTAGGTGTCCATGAAGCAAACATGATCAAAGAGTAAGAAAAGAGTTGTAATAAGAAAAATAAAATCAAATTAGAAGAGAGGATCCCTCAACATCTTCGGTAGTGTCAACGAAGTCGAGCGTAACTTTCTCATCCAGACTCCAAATCAACAGGTTCCGGCGGCATTAGAAAGCTATTTTAGCTGGCTACAATTCCTGTCTAATGTCAAATTTCCAAATTCGGACTCGAACATGGTCAAAATTGGATTCCAAAAGCGATCATGAAAATACGTGCTACAGTACGAGGACATGAATGCGCATCAAGAAACGTGCACAAAAGCACTCGCTACAAAATATACATACATAAGTAAAAGTAAAAAAACATGCACAAAAGTACTCACGCAAAAGTGCATTCGCAAAAAGGATCATGAAAACACAAACTACAATCCTAGGACATTAATACAAATCCACAAACATGCACAAACACACTCGCTCAAATGGACATGCACAAACGTACATGTGAAAAAACATGCGCAAAAGTGCATTCGCCACAACGTTCTTAAAAACACGAAATACAACACTAGGACTTTAATACGCATAACCAAACAATAGCAAAAACAGTAAATACAAAAGATACAGTGGAGTGTAGAAATAACACTCAACGTTTACGTTTACGTGGATTTTTTTATGGATTAATTTATATTTCTGTTATAATTGGCGGATTTAGTATCCTATAGGTACAAATTGATAATTAGGTGTCCATGAAGCAAAAATGACCAAAGAGAAAGAAAAGAGTAGCAATTAGGAAAATAAAATCAAATTAGAAGAGAGGATCCCTCAACATCTTCGGTAGTGTCAACGAAGTCGAGCATAAATTTCTCATCCGGACTCCAAATCAACTGGTTCCGGCGGCATTAGAAAGCTATTTTAGCTGGATACAATTCCTGTCTAATGTCAAATTTCCAAATTCGCTCTAAAAGCATGGTCAAAATTTGATTCCAAAAGCGATCATGAAAATACATGCTACGGTTCGAGGACACGAACGCGCATCAAAAAAGGTGCACAAAAACACTCGCTACAAAAGATACGCACATAAATAAAAGTACAAAAGCATGCACAAAAGTACTCACGCAAAAGTGCATTTGCAAAAAGGATCATGAAAACACAAATTACAATCCTAGGACATTAATACAAATCCACAAACATGCACAAACACACTCGCTCAAATGGACATGCACAAACGTACATGTAAAAAATATGCGCAAAATTGCAGTCGCAACAACGTTCTTTAAAACACGAAATACAACACTAGGATTTTAATACGCAAAACCAAACAATAGAAAAAACAGTAAATACAAAAATTACAGTGGAGTGTAGAAATAACACTCAATGTTTACGTTTACGTGGATTTTCTTATGGATTAATTTATATTTCTGTTTTAATTGGTGGATTTAGTATCCTATAAGTACAAATTTATAATTAGGTGTCCATGAAGCAAAAATGATCAAAGAGTAAGAAAAGAGTTGTATTTAGGAAAATAAAATCAAATTAGAAGAGAGGATCCCTTAACATCTTCGGTAGTGTCCACGAAGTCGAGCATAACTTTTTCATCCGGACTCCAAACCAAGTGGTTCCGGCGGCATTAGAAAGCAATTTTAGCTGGCTACAATTCCTGTCTAATGTCAAATTTCCAAAATTCGGGCTCGAACATGGTCAAAATTTGATTCCAAAAGCGATCATGAAAATACATGCTACGGTTCGAGGACACGAATGCGCATCAAAAAAGGTGCACAAAAACACTCGCTACAAAAGATACGCACATAAGTAAAAGTACAAAAGCATGCACAAAAGTACTCACGCAAAAGTGCATTTGCAAAAAGGATCATGAAAACACAAATTACAATCCTAGGGCATTAATACAAATCCACAAACATGCACAAACACACTCGCTCAAACGGACATGCACAAATGTACATGTAAAAAATATGCGCAAAATTGCAGTCGCAACAACGTTCTTAAAAACACGAAATACAACACTGGGACTTTAGTACGCAAAACCAAACAATAGAAAAAACAGTAAATACAAAAATTACAGTGGAGTGTAGAAATAACACTCAATGTTTACGTTTACGTGGATTTTCTTATGGATTAATTTATATTTCTGTTTTAATTGGCGGATTTAGTATCCTATAGGTACAAACTGATAATTAGGTGTCCATGAAGCAAAAATGATCAAAGAGTAAGAAAAGAGTTGTAATAAGGAAAATAAAATCAAATTAGAAGAGAGGATCCCTCAACATCTTCGGTAGTGTCCACGAAGTCGAGCATAACTTTTTCATCCGGACTCCAAACCAAGTGGTTCCGGCGGCATTAGAAAGCAATTTTAGCTGGCTACAATTCCTGTCTAATGTCAAATTTCCAAATTCGGGCTCGAACATGGTCAAAATTTGATTCCAAAAGCGATCATGAAAATACATGCTACGGTTCGAGGACACGAATGCGCATCAAAAAAGGTGCACAAAAACACTGGCTACAAAAGATACGCACATAAGTAAAAGTACAAAAGCATGCACAAA
>NW_012193183.1:148865-162314 GCF_000504015.1 Erythranthe guttata
TCGCAAAAAGGATCATGAAAACACAAACTACAATCCTAGGACATTAATACAAATCCACAAACATGCACAAACACACTCGCTCAAATGGACATGCACAAACGTTCATGTGAAAAAACATGCGCAAAAGTGCATTCGCCACAACGTTCTGAAAAACAAGAAATACAACACTAGGACTTTAATACGCATAACCAAACAATAGCAAAAACACTAAATACAAAAGATACAGTGGAGTGTAGAAATAACACTCAACGTTTACGTTTACGTGGATTTTTTTATGGATTAATTTATATTTCTGTTATAATTGGCGGATTTAGTATCCTATAGGTAAAAATTGATAATTAGGTGTCCATGAAGCAAAAATGATCAAAGAGAAAGAAAAGAGTTGCAATTAGGAAAATAAAATCAAATTAGAAGAGAGGATCCCTCAACATCTTCGGTAGTGTCAACGAAGTCGAGCATAACTTTCTCATCCGGACTCCAAATCAACTGGTTCCGGCGGCATTAGAAAGCTATTTTAGCTGGCTACAATTCCTGTCTAATGTCAAATTTCCAAATTCGGACTCGAACATGGTCAAAATTGGATTCCAAAAGCGATCATGAAAACACGTGCTACAGTACAAGGACATGAATGCGCATCAAGAAACGTGCACAAAAGCACTCGCTACAAAATATACACACATAAGTAAAAGTACAAAAGCATGCACAAAAGTACTCACGCAAAAGTGCATTCGCAAAAAGGATCATGAAAACACCAACTAAAATCCTAGGACATTAATACAAATCAACAAACATGCAAGAACACACTCGCTCAAATGGACATGCACAAACGTACATGTAAAAAAACATGCGCAAAAGTGCATTCGCAACAACGTTCTTAAAAACACGAAATACAGCACTAGGACTTTAATACGCATAACCAAACCATAGCAAAAACAGTAAATACAAAAGATACAGTGGAGTGTAGAAATAACACTCAACGTTTACGTTTACGTGGATTGTTTTATGGATTAATTTATATTTCTGTTTTAATTGGCGGATTTAGTTTCTTATAGGTACAAATTGATCATTAGGTGTCCATGAAGCAAAAATGATCAAAGAGAAAGAAAAGAGTTGCAATTAGGAAAATAAAATCAAATTAGAAGAGAGGATCCCTCAACATCTTCGGTAGTGTCAACGAAGTCGAGCATAACTTTCTCATCCGGACTCCAAATCAACTGGTTCCGGCGGCATTAGAAAGCAATTTTAGCTGGCTACATTTCCTGTCTAATGTCAAATTTCCAAATTCAGGCTCGAACATGGTCAAAATTGGATTCCAAAAGCGATCATGAAAATACGTGCTACAGTTCGAGGACACGAATGGGCATCAAAAAACGTGCACAAAAACACTCGCTACAAAAGATACGCACATAAGTAAAAGTACAAAAGCATGCACAAAAGTACTCACGCAAAAGTGCATTCGCAAAAACGATCATGAAAACACAAACTACAATCCTAGGACATTAATACAAATCCACAAACATGCACAAACACACTCGCTCAAATGGACATGCACAAACGTACATGTAAAAAACATGCGCAAAAGTGCATTCGCAACAACGTTCTTAAAAACACGAAATACAACACTAGGACATTAATACGCATAACCAAACAATACTAAAAACACTAAATACAAAAGATACAGTGGAGTGTAGAAATAACACTCAACGTTTACGTTTACTTGGATTTTTTTATGGATTAATTTATATTTCTGTTATAATTGGCGGATTTAGTATGCTATAGGTACAAATTGATAATTAGGTGTCCATGAAGCAAAAATGATCAAAGAGTAAGAAAAGAGTTGCAATTAGGAAAATAAAATCAAATTAGAAGAGAGGATCCCTCAACATCTTCGGTAGTGTCAACGAAGTCGAGCATAACTGTCTCATCCGGACTCCAAATCAACTGGTTCCGGCGGCATTAGAAAGCTATTTTACCTGGCTACAATTCCTGTCTAATGTCAAATTTCCAAATTCGGACACAAACATGGTCAAAATTGGATTCCAAAAGCGATCATGAAAATACGTGCTACAGTACAAGTACATAATTGCGCATCAAGAAACGTGCACAAAAGCACTCCCTACAAAAGATACGCACATAAGTAAAAGTACAAAAGCATGCAAAAAAGTACTCACACAAAAGTGCATTCGCAAAAAGGATCATGAAAACACAAACTACAATCCTAGGACATTAATACAAATCCACAAACATGCACAAACACACTCGCTCAAATGGACATGCACAAACGTACATGTAAAAAACAGGCGCAAAAGTGCATTCGCAACAACGTTCTTAAAAACACGAAATACAACACTAGGACTTTAATACGCATAACCAAACAATACTAAAAACACTAAATACAAAAGATACAGTGGAGTGTAGAAATAACACTCAACGTTTACGTTTACTTGGATTTTTTTATGGATTAATTTATATTTCTGTTATAATTGGCGGATTTAGTATGCTATAGGTACAAATTGATAATTAGGTGTCCATGAAGCAAAAATGATCAAAGAGTAAGAAAAGAGTTGCAATTAGGAAAATAAAATCAAATTAGAAGAGAGGAACCCTCAACATATTCGGTAGGTCAACGAAGTCGAGCATAACTTTCTCATCCGGACTCCAAATCAACTGGTTCCGGCGGCATTAGAAAGCTATTTTAGCTGGCTACAATTCCTGTCTAATGTCAAATTTCCAAATTCGGACTCGAACATGGTCAAAATTGGATTCCAAAAGCGATCATGAAAATACGTGCTACAGTACAAGTACATGAATGCGCATCAAGAAACATGCACAAAAGCACTCGCTACAAAAGATACGCACATAAGTAAAAGTACAAAAGCATGCACAAAAGTACTCACGCAAAAGTGCATTCGCAAAAAGGATCATGAAAACACAAACTACAATCCTTGAATATTAATACAAATCCACAAACATGCACAAACACACTCGCTCAAATGGACATGCACAAACGTACATGTGAAAAAACATGCGCAAAAGTGCATTCGCCACAACGTTCTTAAAAACACGAAATACAACACTAGGACTTTAATACGCAAAACCAAACAATAGCAAAAACAGTAAATACAAACGATACAGTGGAGTGTAGAAATAACACTCAACGTTTACGTTTACGTGGATTTTTTTATGGATTAATTTATATTTCAGTTATAATTGGCGGATTTAGTATCCTATAGGTACAAATTGATAATTAGGTGTCCATGAAGCAAAAATGATCAAAGAGAAAGAAAAGAGTTGCAATTAGGAAAATAAAATCAAATTAGAAGAGAGGATCCCTCAACATCTTCGGTAGTGTCAACGAAGTCGAGCGTAACTTTCTCATCCGGACTCCAAATCAACTGGTTCCGGCGGCATTAGAAAGCTATTTTAGCTGGCTAGACTTCCTGTCTAATGTCAAATTTCCAAATTCGGGCTCGAACATGGTCAAAATTGGATTCCAAAAGCGATCATGAAAATACGTGCTACAGTACGAGGACACGAATGCGCATCAAAAAACGTGCACAAAAGCACTCGCTACAAAAGATACGCACATAAGTAAAAGTACAAAAGCATGCACAAAAGTACTCACGCAAAATTGCATTCGCAAAAAGGATCATGAAAACACAAACTACAATCCTAGGACATTAATACAAATCCACAAACATGCACAAACACACTCGCTCAAATGGACATGCACAAACATACATGTGAAAAAACATGCGCAAAAGTGCATGCGCCACAACGTTCTTAAAAACACTAAATACAACACTAGGACTTTAATACGCATCATAACCAAATAGCAGCAAAAACAGTAAATACAAAAGATACAGTGGAGTGTAGAAATAACACTCAACGTTTACGTTTACGTGGATTTTTTTATGGATTAATTTATATTTCTGTTATAATTGGCGGATTTAGTATCCTATATGTACAAACTGATAATTAGGTGTCCATGAAGCAAAAATGATCAAAGAGAAAGAAAAGAGTTGCAATTAGGAAAATAAAATCAAATTAGAATAGAGGATCCCTCAACATCTTCGGTAGTGTCAACGAAGTCGAGCGTAACTTTCTCATCCGGACTCCAAATCAACAGGTTCCGGCGGCATTAGAAAGCTATTTTAGCTAGCTACAATTCCTGTCTAATGTCAAATTTCCAAATTCGGACTCGAACATGGTCAAAATTGGATTCCAAAAGTGATTATGAAAATACGTGCTACAGTACGAGGACATGAATGCGCATCAAGAAACGTGCACAAAAGCACTCGCTACAAAATATACATCCATAAGTAAAAGTAAAAAAGCATGCACAAAAGTACTCACGCAAAAGTGCATTCGCAAAAAGGATCATGAAAACACCAAACTACAATCCTAGGACATTAATACAAATCCACAAACATGCACAAACACACTCGCTCAAATGGACATGCACAAACGTACATGTGAAAAAACATGCGCAAAAGTGCATTCGCCACAACGTTCTTAAAAACACGAAATACAAAACTAGGACTTTAATATGCATAACCAAACAATAGCAAAAACAGTAAATACAAAAGATACAGTGGAGTGTAGAAATAACACTCAACGTTTACGTTTACGTGGATTTTTTTATGGATTAATTTATATTTCAGTTATAATTGGCGGATTTAGTATCCTATAGGTACGAATTGATAATTAGGTGTCCATGAACGCAAAAATGACAAAAGAGAAAGAAAAGAGTTGCAATGAGAAAAATAAAATAAAATTAGAAGAGAGGATCCCTCAACATCTTCGGTAGTGTCAACGAAGTCGAGCGTAACTTTCTCATCCGGACTCCAAATCAACTGGTTCCGGCGGCATTAGAAAGCTATTTTAGCTTGCTACACTTCCTGTCTAATGTCAAATTTCCAAATTCGGGCTCGAACATGGTCAAAATTGGATTCCAAAAGCGATCATGAAAATACGTGCTACAGTACGAGGACACGAATGCGCATAAAAAAACGTGCACAAAAGCACTCGCTACAAAAGATACGCACATAAGTAAAAGTACAAAAGCATGCACAAAAGTACTCACGCAAAAGTGTATTCGCAAAAAGGATCATGAAAACACAAACTACAATCCTAGGACATTAATACAAATCCACAAACATGCACAAACACACTCGCTCAAATGGACATGCACAAACGTACATGTGAAAAAACATGCGCAAAAGTGCATTCGCCACAACGTTCTTAAAAACACGAAATACAACACTAGGAATTTAATACGCATAACCAAACAATAGCAAAAACAGTAAATACAAAAGATACAGTGGAGTGTAGAAATAACACTCAACGTTTACGTTTACGTTGATTTTTTTATGGATTAATTTATATTTCTGTTATAATTGGCGGATTTAGTATCCTATATGTACAAACTGATAATTAGGTGTCCATGAAGCAAAAATGATCAAAGAGAAAGAAAAGAGTTGCAACTAGGAAAATAAAATCAAATTAGAATAGAGGATCCCTCAACATCTTCGGTAGTGTCAACGAAGTCGAGCGTAACTTTCTCATCCGGACTCCAAATCAACAGGTTCCGGCGGCATTAGAAAGCTATTTTAGCTAGCTACAATTCCTGTCTAATGTCAAATTTCCAAATTCGGACTCGAACATGGTCAAAATTGGATTCCAAAAGTGATCATGAAAATACGTGCTACAGTACGAGGACATGAATGCGCATCAAGAAACGTGCACAAAAGCACTCGCTACAAAATATACATACATAAGTAAAAGTAAAAAAGCATGCACAAAAGTACTCACGCAAAAGTGCATTCGCAAAAAGGATCATGAAAACATAAACTACAATCCTAGGACATTAATACAAATCCACAAACATGCACAAACACACTCGCTCAAATGGACATGCACAAACGTACATGTGAAAAAACATGCGCAAAAGTGCATTCGCCACAACGTTCTTAAAAACACGAAATACAAAACTAGGACTTTAATATGCATAACCAAACAATAGCAAAAACAGTAAATACAAAAGATACAGTGGAGTGTAGAAATAACACTCAACGTTTACGTTTACGTGGATTTTTTTATGGATTAATTTATGTTTCAGTTATAATTGGCGGATTTAGTATCCTATAGGTACAAATTGATAATTAGGTGTCCATGAAGCAAAAATGATCAAAGAGAAAGAAAAGAGTTGCAATTAGGAAAATAAAATCAAATTAGAAGAGAGGATCCCTCAACATCTTCGGTAGTGTCAACGAAGTCGAGCATAACTTTCTCATCCGGACTCCAAATCAACTGGTTCCGGCGGCATTAGAAAGCTATTTTAGCTGGCTACACTTCCTGTCTAATGTCAAATTTCCAAATTCGGGCTCGAACATGGTCAAAATTGGATTCCAAAAGCGATCATGAAAATACGTGCTACAGTACGAGGACACGAATGCGCATCAAAAAACGTGCACAAAAGCACTCGCTACAAAAGATACGCACATAAGTAAAAGTACAAAAGCATGCACAAAAGTACTCACGCAAAAGTGCATTCGCAAAAAGGATCATGAAAACACAAACTACAATCCTAGGACATTAATACAAATCCACAAACATGCACAAACACACTCGCTCAAATGGACACGCACAAACGTACATGTGAAAAAACATGCGCAAAAGTGCATTCGCCACAACGTTCTTAAAAACACGAAATACAACACTAGGACTTTAATACGCAGCATAACCAAACAATAGCAAAAACAGTAAATACAAAAGATACAGTGGAGTGTAGAAATAACACTCAACGTTTACGTTTACGTGGATTTTTTTATGGATTAATTTATATTTCTGTTATAATTGGCGGATTTAGTATCCTATATGTACAAATTGATAATTAGGTGTCCATGAAGCAAAAATGATCAAAGAGAAAGAAAAGAGTTGCAATTAGGAAAATAAAATCAAATTAGAAGAGAGGATCCCTCAACATCTTCGGTAGTGTCAACGAAGTCGAGCATAACTTTCTCATCCGGACTCCAAATCAACTGGTTCCGGCGGCATTAGAAAGCTATTTTAGCTGGCTACAATTCTTGTCTGATGTCAAATTTCCAAATTCGGACTCGAACATGGTCAAAATTTGATTCCAAAAGCGATCATGAAAATACATGCTACGGTTCGAGGACACGAATGCGCATCAAAAAAGGTGCACAAAAACACTCGCTACAAAAGATACGCACATAAGTAAAAGTTTAAAAGCATGCACAAAAGTACTCACGCAAAAGTGCATTCGCAAAAAGGATCATGAAAACACAAACTACAATCCTAGGACATTAATACAAATCCACAAACATGCCCAAACACACTCGCTCAAATGGACATGCACAAACGTACATGTGAAAAAACATGCGCAAAAGTGCATTCGCCACAACGTTCTTAAAAACACGAAATACAAAACTAGGACTTTAATATGCATAACCAAACAATAGCAAAAACAGTAAATACAAAAGATACAGTGGAGTGTAGAAATAACACTCAACGTTTACGTTTACGTGGATTTTTTTATGGATTAATTTATATTTCTGTTATAATTGGCGGATTTAGTATCCTATAGGTACAAATTGATAATTAGGTGTCCATGAAGCAAAAATGATCCAAGAGAAAGAAAAGAGTTGCAATTAGCATAATAAAATCAAATTAGAAGAGAGGATCCCTCAACATCTTCGGTAGTGTCAACGAAGTCGAGCATAACTTTCTCATCCGGACTCCAAATCAACTGGTTCCGACGGCATTAGAAAGCTATTTTAGCTGGCTACAATTCCTGTCTAATGTCAAATTTCCAAATTCGGGCTCGAACATGGTCAAAATTTGATTCCAAAAGCGATCATGAAAATACATGCTACGGTTCGAGGACACGAATGCGCATCAAAAAACGTGCACAAAAGCACTCGCTACAAAAGATACGCACATAAGTAAAAGTACAAAAGCATGCACAAAAGTACTCACGCAAAAGTGCATTCGCAAAAAGGATCATGAAAACACAAATTACAATCCTAGGACATTAATACAAATCCACAAACATGCACAAACACACTCGCTCAAATGGACATGCACAAACGTACATGTAAAAAATATGCACAAAATTGCATTCGCAACAACGTTCTTAAAAACACGAAATACAACACTAGGACTTTAATACGCAAAACCAAACAATAGAAAAAACAGTAAATACAAAAATTACAGTGGAGTGTAGAAATAACACTCAATGTTTACGTTTACGTGGATTTTCTTATGGATTAATTTATATTTCTGTTTTAATTGGCGGATTTAGTATCCTATAGGTACAAACTGATACTTAGGTGTCCATGAAGCAAAAATGATCAAAGAGTAAGAAAAGAGTTGTAATAAGGAAAATAAAATCAAATTAGAAGAGAGGATCCCTCAACATCTTCGGTAGTGTCAACGAAGTCGAGCGTAACTTTCTCATCCGGACTCCAAATCAACAGGTTCCGGCGGCATTAGAAAGCTATTTTAGCTGGCTACAATTCCTGTCTAATGTCAAATTTCCAAATTCGGACTCGAACATGGTCAAAATTGGATTCCAAAAGCGATCATGAAAATACGTGCTACAGTACGAGGACATGAATGCGCATCCAGAAACGTGCACAAAAGCACTCGCTACAAAATATACATACATAAGTAAAAGTAAAAAAGCATGCACAAAAGTACTCACGCAAAAGTGCATTCGCAAAAAGGATCATGAAAACACAAACTACAATCCTAGGACATTAATACAAATCCACAAACATGCACAAACACACTCGCTCAAATGGACATGCACAAACGTAAATGTGAAAAAACATGCGAAAAAGTGCATTCGCCACAACGTTCTTAAAAACACGAAATACAAAACTAGGACTTTAATATGCATAACCAAACAATAGCAAAAACAGTAAATACAAAAGATACAGTGGAGTGTAGAAATAACACTCAACGTTTACGTTTACGTGGATTTTTTTATGGATTAATTTATATTTCAGTTATAATTGGCGGATTTAGTATCCTATAGGTACGAATTGATAATTAGGTGTCCATGAAGCAAAAATGATCAAAGAGAAAGAAAAGAGTTGCAATGAGGAAAATAAAATAAAATTAGAAGAGAGGATCCCTCAACATCTTCGGTAGTGTCAACGAAGTCGAGCGTAACTTTCTCATCCGGACTCCAAATCAACTGGTTCCGGCGGCATTAGAAAGCTATTTTAGCTTGCTACACTTCCTGTCTAATGTCAAATTTCCAAATTCGGGCTCGAACATGGTCAAAATTGGATTCCAAAAGCGATCATGAAAATACGTGCTACAGTACGAGGACACGAATGCGCATCAAAAAACGTGCACAAAAGCACTCGCTACAAAAGATACGCACATAAGTAAAAGTACAAAAGCATGCACAAAAGTACTCACGCAAAAGTGTATTCGCAAAAAGGATCATGAAAACACAAACTACAATCCTAGGACATTAATACAAATCCACAAACATGCACAAACACACTCGCTCAAATGGACACGCACAAACGTACATGTGAAAAAACATGCGCAAAAGTGCATTCGCCACAACGTTCTAAAAACACGAAATCCAACACTAGGACTTTAATAGGCAGCATAACCAAACAATAGCAAAAACAGTAAATACAAAAGATCCAGTGGAGTGTAGAAATAACACTCAACGTTTACGTTTACGTGGATTTTTTTATGGATTAATTTATATTTCTGTTATAATTGGCGGATTTAGTATCCTATATGACAAACTGATAATTAGGTGTCCATGAAGCAAAAATGATCAAAGAGAAAGAAAAGAGTTGCAATTAGGAAAATAAAATCAAATTAGAATAGAGGATCCCTCAACATCTTCGGTAGTGTCAACGAAGTCGAGCGTAACTTTCTCATCCGGACTCCAAATCAACAGGTTCCGGCGGCATTAGAAAGCTATTTTAGCTAGCTACAATTCCTGTCTAATGTCAAATTTCCAAATTCGGACTCGAACATGGTCAAAATTGGATTCCAAAAGTGATTATGAAAATACGTGCTACAGTACGAGGACATGAATGCGCATCAAGAAACGTGCACAAAAGCACTCGCTACAAAATATACATACATAAGTAAAAGTAAAAAAGCATGCACAAAAGTACTCACACAAAAGTGCATTCGCAAAAAGGATCATGAAAACACAAACTACAATCCTAGGACATTAATACAAATCCACAAACATGCACAAACACACTCGCTCAAATGGACATGCACAAACGTACATGTGAAAAAACATGCGCAAAAGTGCATTCGCCACAACGTTCTTAAAAACACGAAATACAAAACTAGGACTTTAATATGCATAACCAAACAAGAGCAAAAACAGTAAATACAAAAGATACAGTGGAGTGTAGAAATAACACTCAACGTTTACGTTTACGTGGATTTTTTTATGGATTAATTTATATTTCAGTTATAATTGGCGGATTTAGTATCCTATAGGTACGAATTGATAATTAGGTGTCCATGAAGCAAAAATGATCAAAGAGAAAGAAAAGAGTTGCAATGAGGAAAATAAAATAAAATTAGAAGAGAGGATCCCTCAACATCTTCGGTAGTGTCAACGAAGTCGAGCGTAACTTTCTCATCCGGACTCCAAATCAACTGGTTCCGGCGGCATTAGAAAGCTATTTTAGCTTGCTACACTTCCTGTCTAATGTCAAATTTCCAAATTCGGGCTCGAACATGGTCAAAATTGGATTCCAAAAGCGATCATGAAAATACGTGCTACAGTACGAGGACACGAATGCGCATCAAAAAACGTGCACAAAAGCACTCGCTACAAAAGATACGCACATAAGTAAAAGTACAAAAGCATGCACAAAAGTACTCACGCAAAAGTGTATTCGCAAAAAGGATCATGAAAACACAAACTACAATCCTAGGACATTAATACAAATCCACAAACATGCACAAACACACTCGCTCAAATGGACACGCACAAACGTACATGTGAAAAAACATGCGCAAAAGTGCATTCGCCACAACGTTCTTAAAAACACGAAATACAACACTAGGACTTTAATACGCAGCATAACCAAACAATAGCAAAAACAGTAAATACAAAAGATACAGTGGAGTGTAGAAATAACACTCAACGTTTACGTTTACGTGGATTTTTTTATGGATTAATTTATATTTCTGTTATAATTGGCGGATTTAGTATCCTATATGTACAAATTGATAATTAGGTGTCCATGAAGCAAAAATGATCAAAGAGAAAGAAAAGAGTTGCAATTAGGAAAATAAAATCAAATTAGAAGAGAGGATCCCTCAACATCTTCGGTAGTGTCAACGAAGTCGAGCATAACTTTCTCATCCGGACTCCAAATCAACTGGTTCCGGCGGCATTAGAAAGCTATTTTAGCTGGCTACAATTCTTGTCTGATGTCAAATTTCCAAATTCGGACTCGAACATGGTCAAAATTTGATTCCAAAAGCGATCATGAAAATACATGCTACGGTTCGAGGACACGAATGCGCATCAAAAAAGGTGCACAAAAACACTCGCTACAAAAGATACGCACATAAGTAAAAGTACAAAAGCATGCACAAAAGTACTCACGCAAAAGTGCATTCGCAAAAAGGATCATGAAAACACAAATTACAATCCTAGGACATTAATACAAATCCACAAACATGCACAAACACACTCGCTCAAATGGACATGCACAAACGTACATGTAAAAAATATGCGCAAAATTGCATTCGCAACAACGTTCTTAAAAACACGAAATACAACACTAGGACTTTAATACGCAAAACCAAACAATAGAAAAAACAGTAAATACAAAAATTACAGTGGAGTGTAGAAATAACACTCAATGTTTACGTTTACGTGGATTTTCTTATGGATTAATTTATATTTCTGTTTTAATTGGCGGATTTAGTATCCTATAGGTACAAACTGATACTTAGGTGTCCATGAAGCAAAAATGATCAAAGAGTAAGAAAAGAGTTGTAATAAGGAAAATAAAATCAAATTAGAAGAGAGGATCCCTCAACATCTTCGGTAGTGTCAACGAAGTCGAGCGTAACTTTCTCATCCGGACTCCAAATCAACAGGTTCCGGCGGCATTAGAAAGCTATTTTAGCTGGCTACAATTCCTGTCTAATGTCAAATTTCCAAATTCCCCACTTGAACATGGTCAAAATTGGATTCCAAAAGCGATCATGAAAATACGTGCTACAGTACGAGGACATGAATGCGCATCAAGAAACGTGCACAAAATCACTCGCTACAAAATATACATACATAAGTAAAAGTAAAAAAGCATGCACAAAAGTACTCACGCAAAAGTGCATTCGCAAAAAGGATCATGAAAACACAAACTACAATCCTAGGACATTAATACAAATCCACAAACATGCACAAACACACTCGCTCAAATGGACATGCACAAACGTACATGTGAAAAAACATGCGCAAAAGTGCATTCGCCACAACGTTCTTAAAAACACGAAATACAACACTAGGACTTTAATACGCATAACCAAACAATAGCAAAAACAGTAAATACAAAAGATACAGTGGAGTGTAGAAATAACACTCAACGTTTACGTTTACGTGGATTTTTTTATGGATTAATTTATATTTCTGTTATAATAGGCGGATTTAGTATCCTATATGTACAAATTGATAATTAGGTGTCCATGAAGGAAAAATGATCAAAGAGAAAGAAAAGAGTTGCAATTAGGAAAATAAAATCAAATTAGAAGAGAGGATCCCTCAACATCTTCGGTAGTGTCAACGAAGTCGAGCATAACTTTCTCATCCGGACTCCAAATCAACTGGTTCCGGCGGCATTAGAAAGCTATTTTAGCTGGCTACACTTCCTGTCTAATGTCAAATTTCCAAATTCGGGCTCGAACATGGTCAAAATTGGATTCCAAAAGCGATCATGAAAATACGTGCTACAGTACGAGGACACGAATGCGCATCAAAAAACGTGCACAAAAGCACTCGCTACAAAAGATACGCACATAAGTAAAAGTACAAAAGCATGCACAAAAGTACTCACGCAAAAGTGCATTCGCAAAAAGGATCATGAAAACACAAACTACAATCCTAGGACATTAATACAAATCCACAAACATGCACAAACACACTCGCTCAAATGGACACGCACAAACGTACATGTGAAAAAACATGCGCAAAAGTGCATTCGCCACAACGTTCTTAAAAACACGAAATACAACACTAGGACTTTAATACGCAGCATAACCAAACAATAGCAAAAACAGTAAATACAAAAGATACAGTGGAGTGTAGAAATAACACTCAACGTTTACGTTTACGTGGATTTTTTTATGGATTAATTTATATTTCTGTTATAATTGGCGGATTTAGTATCCTATATGTACAAATTG
>NW_012193183.1:162569-216299 GCF_000504015.1 Erythranthe guttata
AAGCGATCATGAAAATACATGCTACGGTTCGAGGACACGAATGCGCATCAAAAAAGGTGGGCAAAAACAATCGCTACAAAAGATACGCATATAAGTAAAAGTACAAAAGCATGCACAAAAGTACTCACGCAAAAGTGCATTTGCAAAAAGGATCATGAAAACACAAATTACAATCCTAGGACATTAATACAAATCCACAAACATGCACAAACACACTCGCTCAAATGGACATGCACAAACGTACATGTGAAAAAACATGCGCAAAAGTGCATTCGCCACAACGTTCTTAAAAACACGAAATACAACACTAGGACTTTAATACGCATAACCAAACAATAGCAAAAACAGTAAATACAAAAGATACAGTGGAGTGTAGAAATAACATTCAACGTTTACGTTTACGTGGATTTTTTTATGGATTAATTTATATTTCTGTTATAATTGGCGGATTTAGTATCCTATAGGTACAAATTGATAATTAGGTGTCCATGAAGCAAAAATGATCAAAGAGAAAGAAAAGAGTTGTAATAAGGAAAATAAAATCAAATTAGAAGAGAGGATCCCTCAACATCTTCGGTAGTGTCAACGAAGTCGAGCATAACTTTCTCATCCGGACTCCAAATCAACTGGTTCCGGCGGCATTAGAAAGCAATTTTAGCTGGCTACATTTCCTGTCTAATGTCAAATTTCCAAATTCAGGCTCGAACATGGTCAAAATTGGATTCCAAAAGCGATCATGAAAATACGTGCTACAGTTCGAGGACACGAATGGGCATCAAAAAACGTGCACAAAAACACTCGCTACAAAAGATACGCACATAAGTAAAAGTACAAAAGCATGCACAAAAGTACTCACGCAAAAGTGCATTCGCAAAAACGATCATGAAAACACAAACTACAATCCTAGGACATTAATACAAATCCACAAACATGCACAAACACACTCGCTCAAATGGACATGCACAAACGTACATGTAAAAAACATGCGCAAAAGTGCATTCGCAACAACGTTCTTAAAAACACGAAATACAACACTAGGACATTAATACGCATAACCAAACAATACTAAAAACACTAAATACAAAAGATACAGTGGAGTGTAGAAATAACACTCAACGTTTACGTTTACTTGGATTTTTTTATGGATTAATTTATATTTCTGTTATAATTGGCGGATTTAGTATGCTATAGGTACAAATTGATAATTAGGTGTCCATGAAGCAAAAATGATCAAAGAGTAAGAAAAGAGTTGCAATTAGGAAAATAAAATCAAATTAGAAGAGAGGATCCCTCAACATATTCGGTAGTGTCAACGAAGTCGAGCATAACTTTCTCATCCGGACTCCAAATCAACTGGTTCCGGCGGCATTAGAAAGCTATTTTAGCTGGCTACAATTCCTGTCTAATGTCAAATTTCCAAATTCGGACTCGAACATGGTCAAAATTGGATTCCAAAAGCGATCATGAAAATACGTGCTACAGTACAAGTACATGAATGCGCATCAAGAAACGTGCACAAAAGCACTCGCTACAAAAGATACGCACATAAGTAAAAGTACAAAAGCATGCACAAAAGTACTCACGCAAAAGTGCATTCGCAAAAAGGATCATGAAAACACAAACTACAATCCTTGAATATTAATACAAATCCACAAACATGCACAAACACACTCGCTCAAATGGACATGCACAAACGTACATGTAAAAAACATGCGCAAAAGTGCATTTGCAACAACGTTCTTAAAAACACGAAATACAACACTAGGACTTTAATACGCATAACCAAACAATACTAAAACCACTAAATACAAAGATACAGTGGAGTGTAGAAATAACACTCAACGTTTACGTTTACTTGGATTTTTTATGGATTAATTTATATTTCTGTTTTAATTGGCGGATTTAGTATCCTATAGGTACAAATTGATAATTAGGAGTCCATGAAGCAAAAATGATCAAAGAGAAAGAAAAGAGTTGCAATTAGGAAAATAAAATCAAATTAGAAGAGAGGATCCCTCAACATCTTCGGTAGTGTCCACGAAGTCGAGCATAACTTTCTCATCCGGACTCCAAATCAACTGGTTCCGGCGGCATTAGAAAGCTATTTTAGCTGGCTACAATTCCTGTCTAATGTTAAATTTCCCAATTCAGACTCGAACATGGTCGAAATTGGATTCCAAAAGCGATCATGAAAATATGTGCTACAATTCGAGGACACGAATGCGCATCAAAAAACGTGCACAAAAACACTCGCTACAAAATATACGCACATAAGTAAAAGTACAAAAGCATGCACAAAAGTACTCACGCAAACGTGCATTCGCAAAAAGGATCATGAAAACACAAACTACAATCCTAGGACATTAATACAAACCCACAAACATGCACAAACACACTCGCTCAAATGGACATGCACAAACGTACATGTAAAAAACATGCGCAAAAGTGCATTCGCAACAACGTTCTTAAAAACACGAAATACAACACTAGGACTTTAATACGCATAACCAAACAATACTAAAAACAGAAAATACAAAAGATACAGTGGAGTGTAGAAATAACACTCAACGTTTACGTTTACTTGGATTTTTTTATGGATTAATTTATATTTCTGTTTTAATTGGCGGATTTAGTATCCTATAGGTACAAATTGATAATTAGGTGTCCATGAAGCAAAAATGATCAAAGAGAAAGAAAAGAGTTGCAATTAGGAAAATAAAATCAAATTAGAAGAGAGGATCCCTCAACATCTTCGGTAGTGTCCACGAAGTCGAGCATAACTTTCTCATCCGGACTCCAAATCAACTGGTTCCGGCTGCATTAGAACGCTATTTTAGCTGGCTACAATTCCTGTCTAATGTCAAATTTCCAAATTCGGGCTCGAACATGGTCAGAATTGGATTCCAAAAGCGATCATAAAAATACATGCTACAGTTCGAGGACACGAATGCGCATCAAAAAACGTGCACAAAAACACTCGCTACAAAAGATACGCACATAAGTAAAAGTACAAAAGCATGCACAAAAGTACTCACGCCAAAGTGCATTCGCAAAAAGGATCATGAAAACACAAACTACAATCCTAGGACATTAATACAAATCCACAAACATGCACAAACACACTCGCTCAATGGACATGCACAAACGTACATGTAAAAAATATGCGCAAAAGTGCATTTGCAACAACGTTCTTAAAAACACGAAATACAACACTAGGACTTTAATACGCATAACCAAAAAACAGCAAAAACACTAAATACAAAAGATACAGTGGAGTGTAGAAATAACACTCAACGTTTACGTTTACTTTGATTTTTTTCTGGATTAATTTATATTTTTGTTTTAATTGGTGGATTTAGTATCCTATAGGTACAAATTGATAATTTGGTGTCCATGAATCAAAAATGATCAAAGAGTAAGCTAAGAGTTGCAATTAGGAAAATAAAATCAAATTAGAAGAGAGGATCGCTCAACATCTTCGGTAGTGTCCACGAAGTCGAGCATAACTTTCTCATCCGGACTCCAAACCAACTGGTTCAGGCTGCATTAGAACGCTATTTTAGCTGGCTACAATTCCTGTCTAATGTCAAATTTCCAAATTCGGGCTCGTACATGGTCAAAATTTGATTCCAAAAGCGATCATGAAAATAAATGCTACAGTTCGAGGACACGGATGCGCATCAAAAAACGTGCACAAAAACACTCGCTACAAAAGATACGCACATAAGTAAAAGTACAAAAGCATGCACAAAAGTACTCACGCAAAAGTGCATTCGCAAAAAGGATCATGAAAACACAAACTACAATCCTTGAATATTAATACAAATCCACAAACATGCACAAACACACTCGCTCAAATGGACATGCACAAACGTACATGTATAAAACATGCGCAAAAGTGCATTCGCAACAACGTTCTTAAAAACACAAAATACAACACTAGGACTTTAATACGCATAACCAAACAATACTAAAAACACTAAATACAAAAGATACAGTGGAGTGTAGAAATAACACTCAACGTTTACGTTTACGTGGATTGTTTTATGGACTAATTTATATTTCTGTTTTAATTGGCGGATTTAGTTTCTTATAGGTACAAATTGATAATTAGGTGTCCATGAAGCAAAAATGATCAAAGAGAAAGAAAAGAGTTGCAATTAGGAAAATAAAATCAAATTAGAAGAGAGGATCCCTAAACATCTTCGGTAGTGTCAACGAAGTCGAGCATAACTTTCTCATCCGGACTCCAAATCAACTGGTTCCGGCGGCATTAGAACGCTATTTTAGCTGGCTACAATTCCTGTCTAATGTCAAATTTCCAAATTCGGGCTCGTACATGGTCAAAATTTGATTCCAAAAGCGATCATGAAAATACATGCTACAGTTCGAGGACACGGATGCGCATCAAAAAACGTGCACAAAAACACTCGCTACAAAAGATACGCACATAAGTAAAAGTACAAAAGCATGCACAAAAGTACTCACGCAAAAGTGCATTCGCAAAAAGGATCATGAAAACACAAACTACAATCCTTGAATATTAATACAAATCCACAAACATGCACAAACACACTCGCTCAAATGGACATGCACAAACGTACATGTATAAAACATGCGCAAAAGTGCATTCGCAACAACGTTCTTAAAAACACAAAATACAACACTAGGACTTTAATACGCATAACCAAACAATACTAAAAACACTAAATACAAAAGATACAGTGGAGTGTAGAAATAACACTCAACGTTTACGTTTACGTGGATTGTTTTATGGACTAATTTATATTTCTGTTTTAATTGGCGGATTTAGTTTCTTATAGGTACAAATTGATAATTAGGTGTCCATGAAGCAAAAATGATCAAAGAGAAAGAAAAGAGTTGCAATTAGGAAAATAAAATCAAATTAGAAGAGAGGATCCCTAAACATCTTCGGTAGTGTCAACGAAGTCGAGCATAACTTTCTCATCCGGACTCCAAATCAACTGGTTCCGGCGGCATTAGAAAGCTATTTTAGCTGGCTACAATTCCTGTCTAATCTTAAATTTCCCAATTCGGACTCGAACATGGTCGAAATTGGATTTCAAAAGCGATCAAGAAAATATGTGCTACAGTTCGAGGACACGAATGCGCATCAAAAAACGTGCACAAAAACACTCGCTACAAAATATACGCACATAAGTAAAAGTACAAAAGCATGCACAAAAGTACTCACGCAAACGTGCATTCGCAAAAAGGATCATGAAAACACAAACTACAATCCTAGGACATTAATACAAATCCACAAACATGCACAAACACACTCGCTCAAATGGACATGCATAAACGTACATGTAAAAAATATGCGGAAAAGTGCATTTGCAACAACGTTCTTAAAAACACGAAATACAACACTAGGACTTTAATACGCATAACCAAAAAACAGCAAAAACACTAAATACAAAAGATACAGTGGAGTGTAGAATTAACACTCAACGTTTACGTTTACGTTGATTTTTTTCTGGATTAATTTATATTTTTGTTTTAATTGGTGGATTTAGTATCCTATAGGTACAAATTGATAATTCGGTGTCCATGAATAAAAAATGATCAAAGAGTAAGCTAAGAGTTGCAATTAGGAAAATAAAATCAAATTAGAAGAGAGGATCCCTCAACATCTTCGGCAGTGTCCACGAAGTCGAGCATAACTTTCTCATCTGGACTCCAAACCAACTGGTTCAGGCTGCATTAGAACGCTATTTTAGCTGGCTACAATTCCTGTCTAATGTCAAATTTCCAAATTCGGGCTCGAACATGGTCAAAATTGGATTCCAAAAGCGATCATGAAAATACATGCTACAGTTCGAGGACACGAATGCGCATCAAAAAACGTGCACAAAAACACTCGCTACAAAAGATACGCACATAAGCAAAAGTACAAAAGCATGCACAAAAGTACTCACGCAAAAGTGCATTCGCAAAAAGGAACATGAAAACACAAACTACAATCCTTGAATATTAATACAAATCCACAAACATGCACAAACACACTCGCTCAAATGGACATGCACAAACGTACATGTAAAAAACATGCGCAAAAGTGCATTCGCAACAACGTTCTTAAAACACGAAATACAACACTAGGACTTCAATACGCATAACCAAACAATACTAAAAACAATAAATACGAAAGATACAGTGGAGTGTAGAAATAACACTCAACGTTTACGTTTACTTGGATTTTTTTATGGATTAATTTATATTTTTGTTTTAATTGGTGGATTTAGTGTGCTATAGGTACAAATTGATAATTAGGTGTCCATGTAGCAAAAATGATCAAAGAGTAAGAAAAGAGTTGCAATTAGGAAAATAAAATCAAATTAGAAGAGAGGATCCCTCAACATCTTCGGTAGGGTCAACGAAGTCGAGCATAATTTTCTCATCCGGACTCCAAATCAACTTGGTCCGGCGGCATTAGAAAGCAATTTTAGCTGGCTACAATTCCTGTCTAACGTCAAATTTCCCAATTCGGACTCGAACATGGTCAAAATTGGATTCCAAAAGCGATCATGAAAATACGTGCTACAGTACGAAGACATGAATGCGCATCAAGAAACGTGCACAAAAGCACTCGCTACAAAATATACGCACATAAGTAAAAGTAAAAAAGCATGCACAAAAGTACTCACGCAAAAGTGCATTCGCAAAAAGGATCAAGCAAACACAAACTACAATCCTAGGACATTAATAGAAATCCACAAACATGCACAAACACACTCGCTCAAATGGACATGCACAAACGTACATGTAAAAAATATGCGCAAAAGTGCATTTGCAACAACGTTCTTAAAAACACGAAATACAACACTAGGACTTTAATACGCATAACCAAAAAACAGCAAAAACACTAAATACAAAAGATACAGTGGAGTGTAGAATTAACACTCAACGTTTACGTTTACGTTGATTTTTTTCTGGATTAAGTTATATTTTTGTTTTAATTGGTGGATTTAGTATCCTATAGGTACAAATTGATAATTAGGTGTCCATGAATCAAAAATGATCAAAGAGTAAGCTAAGAGTTGCAATTAGGAAAATAAAATCAAATTAGAAGAGATGATCCCTCAACATCTTCGGTAGTGTCCACGAAGTCGAGCATAACTTTCTCATCCGGACTCCAAACCAACTGGTTCAGGCTGCATTAGAACGCTATTTTAGCTGGCTACAATTCCTGTCTAATGTCAAATTTCTAAATTCGGGCTCGAACATGGTCAAAATTGGATTCCAAAAGCGATCATGAAAATACATGCTACAGTTCGAGGACACGAATGCGCATCAAAAAACGTGCACAAAAACACTCGCTACAAAAGATACGCACATAAATAAAAGTACAAAAGCATGCACAAAAGTGCATTCGCAAAAAGGATCATGAAAACACAAACTACAATCCTTGAATATTAATACAAATCCACAAACATGCACAAACACACTCGCTCAAATGGACATGCACAAACGTACATGTAAAAAACATGCGCAAAAGTGCATTCGCAACAACGTTCTTAAAAACACGAAATACAACACTAGGACTTTAATACGCATAACCAAACAATACTAAAAACACTAAATACAAAAGATACAGTGGAGTGTCGAAATAACACTCAACGTTTACGTTTACGTGGATTTTTTTATGGATTAATTTATATTTTTGTTTTAATTGGTGGATTTAATATCCTATAGGTACAAACTGATAATTAGGTGTCCATGAAGCAAAAATGACCAAAGAGTAAGAAAAGAGTTGCAATTAGGAAAACAAAATCAAATTAGAAGAGAGGATCCCTCAACATCTTCGGTAGTGTCCACGAAGTCGAGCATAAGTTTCTCATCCGGACTCCAAATCAACCTGTTCCAGCGGCATTAGAAAGCAATTTTAGCTGGCTACAATTCCTGTCTAATGTCAAATTTCCCAATTCGGACTCGAACATGGTCGAAATTGGATTCCAAAAGCGATCATGAAAATACGTGCTACAGTTCGAGGACACGAATGCGCATCAAAAAACGTGCACAAAAACACTCGCTACAAAATATACGCACATAAGTAAAAGTACAAAAGCATGCACAAAAGTACTCACGCAAACGTGCATTCGCAAAAAGGATCATGAAAACACAAACTACAATCCTAGGACATTTATACAAATCCACAAACATGCACAAACACACTAGCTCAAATGGACATGCGCAAACGTACATGTAAAAAATATGCGCAAAAGTGCATTTGCAACAACATTCTTAAAAACACGAAATACAACACTAGGACTTTAATACGCATAACTAAAAAACAGCAAAAACACTAAATACAAAAGATACAGTGGAGTGTAGAAATAACACTCAACGTTTACGTTTACTTGGATTTTTTTATGGATTAATTTATATTTTTGTTTTAATTGGTGGATTTAGTATCCTATAGGTACAAATTGATAATTAGGTGTCCATGAATCAGAAATGATCAAAGAGTAAGAAAAGAGTTGCAATTAGGAAAATAAAATCAAATTAGAAGAGAGGATCCCTCAACATCTTCGGTAGTGTCCACGAAGTCGAGCATAACTTTCTCATCCGGACTCCAAACCAACTGGTTCAGGCTGCATTAGAACGCTATTTTAACTGGCTACAATTCCTGTCTAATGTCAAATTTCCAAATTAAGGCTCGAACATGGTCAAAATTGGATTCCAAAAGCGATCATGAAAATACATGCTACAGTTCGAGGACACGAATGCGCATCAAAAAACGTGCACAAAAACACTCGCTACAAAATATACGCACATAAGTAAAAGTACAAAAGCATGCACAAAAGTACTCACGCAAACGTGCATTCGCAAAAAGTATCATGAAAACACAAACTACAATCTTAGGACATTAATACGAATCCACAAACATGCACAAACACACTAGCTCAAATGGACATGCACAAACGTACATGTAAAAAACATGCGCAAAAGTGCATTCGCAACAACGTTCTTAAAAACACGAAATACAACACTAGGACATTAATACGCATAACCAAACAATACTAAAAACACTAAATACAAAAGATACAGTGGAGTGTAGAAATAACACTCAACGGTTACGTTTACTTGGATTTTTTTATGGATTAATTTATATTTCTGTTATAATTGGCGGATTTAGTATGTTATAGGCACAAATTGATAATTAGGTGTCCATGAAGCAAAAAAGATCAAAGAGTAAGAAAAGAGTTGCAATTAGGAAAATAAAATCAAATTAGAAGAGAGGATCCCTCAACATCTTCGGTAGTGTCAACGAAGTCGAGCATAACTTTCTCATCCGGACTCCAAATCAACTGGTTCCGGCGGCATTAGAAAGCTATTTTAGCTGGCTACAATTCCTGTCTAATGTCAAATTTCCCAATTTGGGCTCGAACATGGTCAAAATTGGATTCCAAAAGCGATCATGAAAATACATGCTACAGTTCGAGGACACGAATGCGCATCAAAAAACGTGCACAAAAACACTCGCTACAAAAGATACGCACATAAGTAAAAGTACAAAAGCATGCACAAAAGTTCTCACGCAAAAGTGCATTCGCAAAAAGGATCATGAAAACATAAACTACAATCCTTGAATATTAATACAAATCCACAAACATGCACAAACAGACTCGCTCAAATGGACATGCACAAACGTACATGTGAAAAACATGCGCAAAAGTGCATTCGCAACAACGTTCTTAAAAACACGAAATCCAACACTAGGACTTCAATACGCATAACCAAACAAGACTAAAAACACTAAATACAAAAGATACAGTGGAGTGTAGAAATAACACTCAACGTTTACGTTTACTTGGATTTTTTTATGGATTAATTTATATTTTTGTTTTAATTGGTGGATTTAGTATGCTATAGGTACAAATTGATAATTAGGTGTCCATGAAGCAAAAATGATCAAAGAGTAAGAAAAGAGTTGCAATTAGGAAAATAAAATCAAATTAGAAGAGAGGATCCCTCAACATCTTCGGTAGTGTCAACGAAGTCGAGCATAACTTTCTCATCCGGACTCCAAATCAACTGGTTCCGGCGGCATTAGAAAGCTATTTTAGCTGGCTACAATTCCTGTCTAATGTCGAATTTCCAAATTCAGGCTCGAACATGGTCAAAATTGGATTCCAAAAGCGATCATGAAAATACGTGCTACAGTTCGAGGACACGAATGCGCATCAAAAAACGTGCACAAAAACACTCTCTACAAAAGATACGCACATAAGTAAAAGTACAAAAGCATGCACAAAAGTACTCACGCAAAAGTGCATTCGCAAAAAGGATCATGAAAACACAAACTACAATCCTTGAATATTAATACGAATCCACAAACATGCACAAACACACTCGCTCAAATGGATATGCACAAACGTACATGTAAAAAACATGCGCAAAAGTGCATTCGCAACAACGTTCTTAAAAACACGAAATACAACACTAGGACTTCAATACGCATAACCAAACAATACTAAAAACACTAAATACAAAAGATACAGTGGAGTGTAGAAATAACACTCAACGTTTACGTTTACTTGGATTTTTTTATGGATTAATTTATATTTTTGTTTTAATTGGTGGATTTAGTATGCTATAGGTACAAATTGATAATTAGGTGTCCATGAAGCAAAAATGATCAAAGAGTAAGAAAAGAGTTGCAATTAGGAAAATAAAATCAAATTAGAAGAGAGGATCCCTCAACATCTTCGGTAGTGTCAACGAAGTCGAGCATAACTTTCTCATCCGGACTCCAAATCAACTGGTTCCGGCGGCATTAGAAAGCTATTTTAGCTGGCTACAATTCCTGTCTAATGTCAAATTTCCCAATTCGGGCTCGAACATGGTCAAAATTGGATTCCAAAAGCGATCATGAAAATACATGCTACAATTCGAGGACACGAATACGCATCAAAAAACGTGCACAAAAACACTCGCTACAAAAGATACGCACATAAGTAAAAGTACAAAAGCATGCACAAAAGTACTCACGCAAAAGTGCATTCGCAAAAAGGATCATGAAAACACAAACTACAATCCTTGAATATTAATACAAATCCACAAACATGCACAAACAGACTCGCTCAAATGGACATGCACAAACGTACATGTAAAACACATGCGCAAAAGTGCATTCGCAACAACGTTCTTAAAACACGAAATACAACACTAGGACTTCAATACGCATATCAAAACAATACTAAAAACACTAAATACAAAAGATACAGTGGAGTGTAGAAATAACACTCAACGTTTACGTTTACTTGGATTTTTTTATGGAGTAATATATATTTTTGTTTTAATTGGTGGATTTAGTATGCTATATAGGTACAAATTGATAATTAGGTGTCCATGAAGCAAAAATGATCAAAGAGTAAGAAAAGAGTTGCAATTAGGAAAATAAAATCAAATTAGAAGAGAGGATCCCTCAACATCTTCGGTAGTGTCAACGAAGTCGAGCATAACTTTCTCATCCGGACTCCAAATCAACTGGTTCCGGCGGCATTAGAAAGCTATTTTAGCTGGCTACAATTCCTGTCTAATGTCAAATTTCCCAATTCGGGCTCGAACATGGTCAAAATTGGATTCCAAAAGCGTTCATGAAAATACATGCTACAGTTCGAGGACACGAATGCGCATCAAAAAACGTGCACAAAAACACTCGCTACAAAAGATACGCACATAAGTAAAAGTACAAAAGCATGCACAAAAGTACTCACGCAAAAGTGCATTCGCAAAAAGGATCATGAAAACACAAACTACAATCCTTGAATATTAATACAAATCCACAAACATGCACAAACAGACTCGCTCAAATGGACATGCACAAACAGACTCGTAAAAAACATGCGCAAAAGTGCATTCGCAACAACGTTCTTAAAAACACGAAATACAACACTAGGACTTTAATACGCATAACCAAACAATACTAAAAACACTAAATACAAAAGATACAGTGGAGTGTCGAAATAACACTCAACGTTTACGTTTACGTGGATTTTTTTATGGATTAATTTATATTTTTGTTTTAATTGGTGGATTTAATATCCTATAGGTACAAACTGATAATTAGGTGTCCATGAAGCAAAAATGACCAAAGAGTAAGAAAAGAGTTGCAATTAGGAAAACAAAATCAAATTAGAAGAGAGGATCCCTAAACATCTTCGGTAGTGTCCACGAAGTCGAGCATAACTTTCTCATCCGGACTCCAAATCAACCTGTTCCGGCAGCATTAGAAAGCAATATTAGCTGGCTACAATTCCTGTCTAATGTCAAATTTCCCAATTCGGACTCGAACATGGTCGAAATTGGATTCCAAAAGCGATCATGAAAATACGTGCTACAGTTCGAGGACACGAATGCGCATAAAAAAACGTGCACAAAAACACTCGCTACAAAATATACGCACATAAGTAAAAGTACAAAAGCATGCACAAAAGTACTCACGCAAACGTGCATTCGCAAAAAGTATCATGAAAACACAAACTACAATCTTAGGACATTAATACGAATCCACAAACATGCACAAACACACTAGCTCAAATGGACATGCACAAACGTACATGTAAAAAACATGCGCAAAAGTGCATTCGCAACAACGTTCTTAAAAACACGAAATACAACACTAGGACTTCAATACGCATAACCAAACAATACTAAAAACACTAAATACAAAAGATACAGTGGAGTGTAGAAATAACACTCAACGTTTACGTTTACGTTGATTTTTTTATGGATTAATTTATATTTTTGTTTTAATTGGTGGATTTAGTATCCTATAGGTACAAATTGATAATTAGGTGTCCATGAATCAAAAATGATCAAAGAGTAAGCTAAGAGTTGCAATTAGGAAAATAAAATCAAATTAGAAGAGAGGATCCCTCAACATATTCGGTAGTGTCCACGAAGTCGAGCATAACTTTCTCATCCGGACTCCAAACCAACTGGTTCCGGCTGCATTAGAACGCTATTTTAACTGGCTACAATTCCTGTCTAATGTCAAATTTCCAAATTAAGGCTCGAACATGGTCAAAATTGGATTCCAAAAGCGATCATGAAAATACATGCTACAGTTCGAGGACATGAATGCGCATCAAAAAACGTGCACAAAAACACTCGCTACAAAAGATACGCACATAAGCAAAAGTACAAAAGCATGCACAAAAGTACTCACGCAAAAGTGCATTCGCAAAAAGGATCATGAAAACACAAACTACAATCCTTGAATATTAATACAAATCCACAAACATGCACAAACACACTCGCTCAAATGGACATGCACAAACGTACATGTAAAAAACATGCGCAAAAGTGCATTCGCAACAACGTTCTTAAAACACGAAATACAACACTAGGACTTCAATACGCATAACCAAACAATACTAAAAACACTAAATACAAAAGATACAGTGGAGTGTAGAAATAACACTCAACGTTTACGTTTACTTGGATTTTTTTATGGATTAATTTATATTTTTGTTTTAATTGGTGGATTTAGTATGCTATAGGTACAAATTGATAATTAGGGTGTCCATGAAGCAAAAATGATCAAAGAGTAAGTAAAAGAGTTGCAATTAGGAAAATAAAATCAAATTAGAAGAGAGGATCCCTCAACATCTTCGGGTAGTGTCAACGAGGTCGAGCATAACTTTCTCATCCGGACTCCAAATCAACTGGTTCCGGCGGCATGAGAAAGCTATTTTAGCTGGCTACAATTCCTGTCTAATGTCAAATTTCCAAATTCACGCTCGAACATGGTCAAAAATGGATTCCAAAAGCGATCATGAAAATACGTGCTACAGTTGGAGGACACGAATGGGCATCAAAAAACGTGCACAAAAACACTCGCTACAAAAGATACGCACATAAGTAAAAGTACAAAAGCATGCACAAAAGTACTCACGTAAAAGTGCATTTGCAAAAAGGATCATGAAAACACAAACTACAATCCTAGGACATTGATACAAATCCACAAACATGCACAAACACACTCGCTCAAATGGACATGCACAAACGTACATGTAAAAAATATGCGCAAAATTGCATTCACAACAACGTTCTTAAAAACACGAAATACAACACTAGGACTTTAATACGCATAACCGAACAATAGCAAAAACACTAAATACAAAAGATACAGTGGAGTGTCGAAATAACACTCAACGTTTACGTTTACGTGGATTTTTTTATGGATTAATTTATATTTTTGTTTTAATTGGTGGATTTAATATCCTATAGGGACAAACTGATAATTAGGTGTCCATGAAGCAAAAATGATCAAAGAGTAAGAAAAGAGTTGCAATTAGGAAAATAAAATCAAATTAGAAGAGAGGATCCCTCAACATCTTCGGTGGTGTCCACGAAGTCGAGCATAACTTTCTCATCTGGACTCCAAATCAACTTGGTCCGGCGGCATTAGAAAGCAATTTTAGCTGGCTACAAATCCTGTCTAATGTAAAATTTCCCAATTCGGACTCGAACATGGTCAAAATTGGATTCCAAAAGCGATCATGAAAATACGTGCTATAGTACGAGGACATGAATGCGCATCAAGAAACGTGCACAAAAGCACTCGCTACAAAATATACGCACATATGTAAAAGTAAAAAAACATGCACAAAAGTACTCACGCAAAAGTGCATTCGCAAAAAGGATCATGCAAACACAAACTACAATCCTAGGACATTAATACAAATCCACAAACATGCACAAACACACTCGCTCAAATGGACATGCACAAACGTACATGTAAAAATATGCACAAAATTGCATTCGCAACAACGTTCTTAAAAACACAAAATACAACACTAGGGCTTTAATACGCATAACCAAACAATAGCAACAACACTAAATACAAAAGATACAGTGGAGTGTAGAAATAACACTCAACGTTTACGTTTACGTGGTTTTTTTTATGGATCAATTTATATTTCTGTTTTAATTGGCGGATTTAGTATCTTATAGGTACAAATTGATAAGTAGGTGTCCATGAAGCAAAAATGATCAAAGAGTAAGAAAAGAGTTGCAATTAGGAAAATAAAATCAAATTAGAAGAGAGGATCCCTCAACATCTTCAGTACTGTCCACAAAGTCGAGCATAACTTTCTCATCTAGACTCCAAATCAACTGGTTTCGGCGGCATTAGAAAGCAATTGTAGCTAGCTACAATTCCTGTCTAATGTCAAATTTCCGAATTCGGACTCGAACATGGTCAAATTGTATTCCAAAAGCGATCATGAAAATACGTGCTACAGTACGAGGACATGAATGCGCATCAAGAAACGTGCACAAAAGCACTCGCTACAAAATATACACACATAAGTAAAAGTACAAAAGCATGCACAAAAGTACTCACGCAAAAGTGCATTCTCAAAAAGGATCATGAAAACACCAACTAAAATCCTAGGACATTAATACAAATCACCAAACATGTAAGCACACACTCGCTCAAATGGAAATGCACAAACGTACATGTAAAAAAACATGCGCAAAAGTGCATTCGCAACAACGTTTTTAAAAACACGAAATACAACACTAGGACTTTAATACGCATAACCAAACAATAGCAAAAACAGTAAATACAAAAGATACAGTGGAGTGTAGAAATAACACTCAACGTTTACGTGGATTTTTTTATGGATTAATTTATATTTCTGTTTTAATTGGCGGATTTAGTATCTTATAGCTACAAATTGATAAAAATGATCAAAGAGTAAGAAAAGAGTTGCAATTAGGAAAATAAAATCAAATTAGAAGAGAGGATCCCTCAACATCTTCGGTAGTGTCAACGAAGTCGAGCATAACTTTCTCATCCGGACTCCAAATCAACTGGTTCCGGCGGCATTAGAAAGCTATTTTAGTTGGAACATTAGGTTCGACTCAACTATCAAAGAGTTTGATTTTGAGAAGAATCCGGAGGAACCTTGTGTATACAAGAAGGTTAGTGGGAGGGCAGTGATATTTTTAGTGCTTTACGTTGATGACATTCTACTCATTGGGAATGACGTAGGAATGCTGCAACAAACGAAAGCATGGTTGTCCACACGTTTCTCAATGAAGGATTTGGGAGAAGCATCTTATGTATTAGGAATACGCATCTATAGAGATAGAGCGAGAAAGATGCTTGGTTTATCCCAAAGCCTGTACATAGACACCGTTATGAAACGGTTTAGCATGGAAGAATCCAAGAAGGGATTCTTGCCAATGTCCCATGGGGTTCGTCTCTCGAAATCTATGTGTCCCCAAACACCTAGTGAAATCGAGGAGATGAAAAGGACGCCTTATGCTTCTGCCATAGGAAGCATAATGTATGGCATGCTATGTACGAGACCCGATATTGCGTATGCTGTGAGTGTCACAAGCAGATATCAGTCTAACCCCGGCCCGGCTCACTGGAAAGCTGTGAAAGATATCCTCAAGTACTTGCGAAGAACTAAGGATATATTTTTGGTCTATGGGGGTGCCGAGTTGAAATTAGAGGGTTTTACTGACTCTAGTTTTCAATCGGATGTGGACGACTCAAAGTCGAATTCTGGATTTATATTCACGCTTAATGGTGGTGCCGTGTGTTGGAAGAGTTCCAAGCAAAGCACGACGGCCGATTCCACTACCGAAGCGGAATACATTGCAGCGTCCGAAGCTGCAAAGGAAGGGACTTGGATAAGGAAGTTCATCCAAGAGTTGGATGTCATTCCTGATGCTAGTGATCCAGTACCGTTGTACTGTGATAACACCGGAGCCGTGGCACAAGCTAAGGAGCCGCGATCTCATCAGAAGTCGAAGCATATTCTGAGGAAGTATCACGTGATCCGAGAGATCATTGATAGAGGTGAAGTTAAGGTAGAACGAGTCACCTCGGAAGAGAACGTTGCAGACCCCTTCACGAAGCCTTTACCAAGATCGGTCCATGAGAAACATCGAGAGTCGATGGGATTGCGGTTTATGGGTAGTTGGCTTTAGGTCAAGTGGGAGATTGTTAGAGTAGGTGACCAACAAGCCAACATGTGGCTCTGGTCTTTCGTATTTATTATTGTAATAAACGAACCGTTATTCGTATTAATGATAAAACACATTGGCATTCTATATCTTTGTCCCTTTGTCACAAGCATAGATATAGTCCTTACAGTTATTACAAGTACTAGTAATTGATCGTTAGGATCGTGAGATATTTACTTAAGTATTATAACTGTTAAACGTGTTCCTAGTCGAAGGGTTACGCCACGAATGAGGATATCGGCCTTTCCCATTAAGACTAGCACTTAGTGTATGTGTACTGCATCTCATCAGTAAACGGTATTGTGATATCGGCATGCATAAGTGGGTGCTCGTAAGTTGACGAGTTCACTGAACTCCCTCACCCTAGAAATCTCTAAGTGGTTCCCAATAATCGAGTAGAGATATCTATGGTATAGTTGTACACCATTAGTTCTTATGACCTAGACATCACCGTGACTTCACTAGAGGACCAGCTGTATCGTGACCTGTCTCTGAGTTCCACCGAGGACCATCCCAAGGGCCAGTGTTCGTGCAGTCCGAAATCTAGTGGGAGGTCTGTGCATTGTAGTCGGGGATTCGATCGCTAGAATAGTCTTGGATGTCCTGTGTGTTCTGAAAGTTTGTAATCATTCTAAGTCTCTGGCCAGAGCTGACTAAGTGATGATTAGAGAATTCGATTCTCTAAGTCATGCGCGTAATGATTACAATACTTAGAACGATCGCACCGTCATCGAACATATAAAGAGGTCTCGATGAACCAATGCCTCTAGTTCGATCGGGACATATGAATCGAAGGGACCGTACTGTACGTTAACTATATCTGAAGGTTCTTGCAGGCACTTCATTTGTATCTAGGGAATCATGACGCGTAGTTGCTAGACGCCAATCTTGATTCGTTGGGTGATTAAGGTGAAACGAGCTTCATCTTAATCGTAACTCGAAGGGGACGAGTTTTGACCACAAAGGGTTGTGGGCCCACGGCTAGCTTACACCTGAACCATCGAGGGTCACACTGCTCGTGCACATGAGATCTTTGAATAAACGGTCAAAGGTAAAATATGTTTATCTTTGCATGATTGGAAGTCAATATGATTGGGTCCAACATTCGTAATTTGGAATTATGAATGAGAATAAGAAAAGGAAAAGAATAGGCGAACGTATTAGTGAACCTTCTAAATCGGGAAGTTTCCAAATTTAGAAAGTCCACTGAACTAGGGTTTCCACTTTTGGAAAGTTGGAAAATAAGAGATGGCACTCGTAATGACGAGGAAGTTATAATGATTCCGAAAATGCAATCGTTGAAATTTTTCGGTCATTGAATTGAGAGAGACGAGCAAGTAAAGGAACTAACGAGCTTAAGCTGTTGGGCCCAGTCCAACTTAAGCCCGCTAGGGTTTTATGCAAGGGACTATAAATACATGATTTATAGACCTTGCACAAATACAACAAACCCTAACCCTAGCGGCCGTCCACCTCTCTCTCTCGCCCCCTCTCCCGCGCGGCCACCTCCGCCGTTGGCGCCGCCCCGTCGCCGGAATCGGCCATCCCTTGGTCGATCCATTTCGGTATTCTTTTCTCCTTTCCTTTTCTTCCGTTAATTCTAACTACTTCGTGTCTAGTGCCACGTTTTAGTAGATCGAAGTATACGAGGTGAAATCCGAGAGGAGGAAGATCGTAGATCGAAGAACCAAGGAGCAACGCACGAGCCGAAGCCGCACGCTGCCCCACGCGCCGCCCCGGAAGTCCGCGCGTGAAGTTCACGCGCCACCGTGGCCGTACACCGCCGCTGCTGCTGCTCAATTGCTGCCCCGATTCTACGGATTGGTTTCCGTAGTAATCACGACGTGCTAATCGCCCCTACCTCACGCTTCAAGAGGTAAACACACGAAACCCTAGTTTCGTTTTTGAGTTTCGTTTAATCTATGATTTCATGTTTTGCTTTGTATGATTTTATGTGATTATGTGTAATCGATTAAATCATTGCAAGCATGTTATTTGGTTTAAACGCGAGCATGTTAACTGTTTTAATTCGGCTGAAATTATTAGCATGTAAATCGTTTTTAATTTCGCTGGAAGCGCAAAGGTACGCAATTAATTGAATTTATTTTATCGGGCATGTTCTTATGTGTTTTGAACTCGTTTGAATCACATAAATTTTTGTTTTCCACTGCGTATGCGTGACCGAAACCCAACAATGCTCGACTTCGTGGACATTACCAAAGATGTTCGTTTTAATATGCATGTTCGATTTATTGAAGTAGTGATTGTCGTATTATGTAATTGGGAGTTTTCGTAAGTTTAAAATATTTTTTGAAATATTGTTTAGAATTTTTCCAGCTTTAAAATTGTTTAAAATTGGAAAATCGGATCTGAAATTATTTTTAAAACATCGGCTTTTAATTGTTCGGATCGAACCGGTCGAACGAACCGGTTCGATGGTTGTGTGCGATCTAGTTGACCGAATCCACGTGGATTCGGGTCGGTCAGACCGGTTCTCGGTCCGACTGACCCGGCCCACTGATTTGGGTCAGCTGGACCGGGCAGAACCGGACCGCTTCGGTCCGAACCGGTCAGACCGGTTGGGCCGAACCGGTCCAGTGAAAATAAAAAAAAAAAAAAAAAAAAAAAAATTTTCAGATTTCTAAAATTAAACTTAAAACAAATTGATTTTAATTTTTGGAAAATTATTTTCAATTAATCCCAATTAGATAATTGGATCGACAATCATCTATTTTAGTAAATAGGTGTTAGATTAATTAAATTGATTTAAATTGTTAAATTGATTTCTATTAATAGAACACATATATAATATTGATTATAAATTCAATTTAATTAGTAGTACCTCAACATTATTTGAATAATTTATGCAAGTTGAGGTTCTATAATTATTTTGAAAACCCGATAATTAATTAATGTAATTAATTATATAGTTAGGTCGTATGTTCCTCTTAGGACAATATGCGTTTCCATATACCTTTAGAGAACATAGATGTAGGAATCACATAGACCAATCCAAACCTTCTGATGAGATAAAACATTTTAATAAAACCCCTCATTCTTTTAATTAAGAATCATTTCAAGCTATAAAAAAATACCCAATCTGTTGAGTTATTTCTTTCCTTCTGCCAATGGTTGGATTATGTGTAGCCCTTCACTGTAGTGCAGTAAGCCGTGTTAGCGGGGAGTGCTATGGTGGAGTAAGCTGTAATTCAATTGACATAGCGATGAAGGTAGCCATAGAAAGGGGTTATGTTGGATTAACGTGGTCGGCTAGATTAACTAGGGACTGCATTAGTTTGGCATAATCAAGTTCTATGAGCATCTTTGATTGGTAGGTTAGACTTGACACACGACGATTTTGATATTCGCGAGATTAACTTAGGTCATTATCAAGTGTGAGGAAATTTAATTTAGGGTCATATTGTGGATATGATTGATTGTGATCTACCTTTGGGCAAATATAATCGGGCTAGATTAACTACGGGTTATATTTGTCTATTGGACCTAAAGCCCATTAAGAAAAATCAGTTTTCTCGTTTGTCTACTAGAGGGAAGTGGAACTCGATAAAATTAGTGGGAGAACAATTAAATAACACAAGTCCAAACATTTAATTGTAACAATCATTTAACGCGAATCTCTAATAATCCTCTTCTCTATATGTCTCAGATAATCATGTCTAAGAATCCCATAATGTCAATCCTCGACAATAAACTCAATGGCCCTAATTACCTAGATTGGTTGCGTAGTCTTAAGCTTGTGCTAACTGTTGAGGGGCGTCTCTACGTTTTGAACGAGAGGCTTCCCGCCACTATACTTGCCACAACGACTGATGCTGAAAAGGAAACTTATGAAGTTTGGAAGAAAGATGACACCCATGCTAGGTGCTATATGATAGCCGCCATGGAGCCCGCGCTTGCGAGGAAATATGAGTCTCACTTGCATGCTTTCGATACAAAGGCTCATCTCGATAGCATGTATAGTGAGAATATTAGGGCATCGAGATACGCTGCTACAAAGGAGTTGATCACAGCGAGACTGCGCGAAGGAACTTCGGTCCACGAGCACTGTCTCAAAATGATCACTCTCCTTGAAAAGCTAGTGAATCTTGATGTCACCCTCCCGGCCGAGCTCTCGTTGGATTTGATCCTGTTGTCTCTTCCTAGTTCCTATGAATCGTTCATAGTGAACTTCAACATGAACAAACTAGATCCTCCCTTGGATGAGTTAATGAACATGTTGGTCAGCTTCGAGTCCACCATTAAGAAAGAGAAGTCTGTTCTCGTTGCTGCTACTTCTGGAAAGAAGAGTTCTTTCCAAAAGAAGAGAAAGGAAAGAGTTCTTTTCCCTAACAGCAAGTTCGAAGTGGGTGAAGGTAGTGGGGGCCCCAAAGCAAAGGTTAGCAAACAAGTTGATGATGCTTGCCATCACTGTGGAAAGAAAGGACATTGGCGCCGCAACTGCAAGGCTTACCTGAAGCAGAAAGGTTCTGAAAAGGGTACGTATTTCATTGACGTAAATTTGTCTGTCAACTCTTCTTCTTGGGTATTGGATACGGGCTGTGGCTCACATTTGTGCAATGATTTGCAGCTAATGACAAGAAGTCGAAGACTTAGAGCGGGTGAGACCTACCTAAGGATGGGGAATGGAGCAAGAGTTGCTGCTGAAGCCATTGGCACAATTTACTTAAATGTTTTGGATTCTAGTTTTCCTATTGTTTTGAACGATTGTTTATTTGTTCCGTCGCTCATTAGAAACCTTATTTCTATTCCTGTATTAGATATTGAAGGTTTTACTTTTGTTTTTGGAAATTCGATTTGCATTATACAAAAGAATGAGAATCTAATTTGCAAAGGACGACTATTAAACAACTTGTATGAACTAAATCCAAGTGAAATACCTATTAATGTTATATCTGCAAAACGTAAGGAGATAGATCAAAACCCCGCACAACTTTGGCACGCTAGATTAGGTCATGTCTCTTTAAGAAGGATGAACGATTTTGTTAGTGAAGGATTGTTCTCTTTGGAGGACGTGAAATCACTACAAACTTGTGAATCTTGCCTTAAAGGGAAAATGACCAAGTCACCCTACAAAGGGAAAATGGAACGAGCCGAGGGTCTTTTGGATTTGATCCATACAGACGTATGTGGTCCACTAAGTGTTAGTGCGAAGGGTGGATATAACTACTTCGCTACCTTTACCGACGATTATTCTAGGTATGGGTATGTGTACTTGATGAAGTACAAGTCTGAAACATTTGAAAGGTTCAAAGATTTTAGACATGAAGTAGAAAAGCAACTCGGACGAAGTATTAAGAAGCTACGATCCGATCGTGGTGGAGAATACTTGAGCATCGAGTTCATTGACTATCTAAAAGAAAATGGGATACAGTCCCAATGAACTCCACCGGGAACTCCTCAACTTAATGGAGTATCCGAACGTCGGAATCGAAATTTATTAGATATGGTTCGATCAATGATGGGGTTCACAAACTTACCGGCATACTTGTGGGGTCATGCACTCCGTACTGCCGCGTATTTGCTGAATAGAGTTAACACCAAAGCAGTTAAATCCACACCTTATGAACTTTGGCATTCCCGGAAACCCAATTACAAACATATTAGGATATGGGGTTGTCCCGCTTATGTGAAGTGATTAGTGGGAGATAAGTTGGATAGTAAATCCGACTTGTGCTATTTTGTGGGGTATCCCGAAGACTCAATGGGATACGAGTTTTATTATGTCAAAGAAGCAAAGACGTTTGTTTCGAGAAATGCCACCTTTTTGGAAAGGGAGTTTCTATTCGATAGAAAGGGCAGCATGATAGAACTTGAAGTAGTTCAAGAACCACAAAGTGAAGTTCAAACACAAGAACAAGCAATCGAACCAATACAACAAACCACTAATATACCTCCTGAACCTACGGTACGTAGATCCGAAAGAGTTCGGAAAATGCCGGATAGGTTATTCCTCCTCGAAAATGATGAAGATCATGTTGATCTTGGACGAGATCCAAGAACATACAATGAGGCCGTATCGGATGCGGACATGGGACATTGGCTAACTGCCATGAAATCCGAAATGGACTCCATGTACTCCAACAAAGTGTGGACCTTGATAGATCCACCGAAGGGAATTGTTCCTATAGGCTGCAAGTGGATCTATAAGAAGAAAATTGGAGTGGATGGAAAGGTGTCGACCTATAAAGCTAGATTGGTAGCAAAAGGATACACTCAAAGGCAAGGCGTTGACTATGAGGAAACCTTTTCACCAGTCGCGATGCTGAAGTCCATTAGGATTTTGCTGGCCATAGCTGCGTGGTACGACTACGAGATATGGCAAATGGATGTGAAGACCGCCTTCCTTAATGGAGACATTGAGGAAGAAATTTACATGGCGCAGCCGGAAGGCTTCATATCTTTTGGAAGTGAGCAAAAGGTTTGCAAGCTCCAGCGATCCATTTATGGATTGAATCAAGCATCCCGTAGTTGGAACATTAGGTTCGACTCAACTATCAAAGAGTTTGATTTTGAGAAGAATCCGGAGGAACCTTGTGTATACAAGAAGGTTAGTGGGAGGGCAGTGATATTTTTAGTGCTTTACGTTGATGACATTCTACTCATTGGGAATGACGTAGGAATGCTGCAACAAACGAAAGCATGGTTGTCCACACGTTTCTCAATGAAGGATTTGGGAGAAGCATCTTATGTATTAGGAATACGCATCTATAGAGATAGAGCGAGAAAGATGCTTGGTTTATCCCAAAGCCTGTACATAGACACCGTTATGAAACGGTTTAGCATGGAAGAATCCAAGAAGGGATTCTTGCCAATGTCCCATGGGGTTCGTCTCTCGAAATCTATGTGTCCCCAAACACCTAGTGAAATCGAGGAGATGAAAAGGACGCCTTATGCTTCTGCCATAGGAAGCATAATGTATGGCATGCTATGTACGAGACCCGATATTGCGTATGCTGTGAGTGTCACAAGCAGATATCAGTCTAACCCCGGCCCGGCTCACTGGAAAGCTGTGAAAGATATCCTCAAGTACTTGCGAAGAACTAAGGATATATTTTTGGTCTATGGGGGTGCCGAGTTGAAATTAGAGGGTTTTACTGACTCTAGTTTTCAATCGGATGTGGACGACTCAAAGTCGAATTCTGGATTTATATTCACGCTTAATGGTGGTGCCGTGTGTTGGAAGAGTTCCAAGCAAAGCACGACGGCCGATTCCACTACCGAAGCGGAATACATTGCAGCGTCCGAAGCTGCAAAGGAAGGGACTTGGATATGGAAGTTCATCCAAGAGTTGGATGTCATTCCTGATGCTAGTGATCCAGTACCGTTGTACTGTGATAACACCGGAGCCGTGGCACAAGCTAAGGAGCCGCGATCTCATCAGAAGTCGAAGCATATTCTGAGGAAGTATCACGTGATCCGAGAGATCATTGATAGAGGTGAAGTTAAGGTAGAACGAGTCACCTCGGAAGAGAACGTTGCAGACCCCTTCACGAAGCCTTTACCAAGATCGGTCCATGAGAAACATCGAGAGTCGATGGGATTGCGGTTTATGGGTAGTTGGCTTTAGGTCAAGTGGGAGATTGTTAGAGTAGGTGACCAACAAGCCAACATGTGGCTCTGGTCTTTCGTATTTATTATTGTAATAAACGAACCGTTATTCGTATTAATGATAAAACACATTGGCATTCTATATCTTTGTCCCTTTGTCACAAGCATAGATATAGTCCTTACAGTTATTACAAGTACTAGTAATTGATCGTTAGGATCGTGAGATATTTACTTAAGTATTATAACTGTTAAACGTGTTCCTAGTCGAAGGGTTACGCCACGAATGAGGATATCGGCCTTTCCCATTAAGACTAGCACTTAGTGTATGTGTACTGCATCTCATCAGTAAACGGTATTTTGATATCGGCATGCATAAGTGGGTGCTCGTAAGTTGACGAGTTCACTGAACTCCCTCACCCTAGAAATCTCTAAGTGGTTCCCAATAATCGAGTAGAGATATCTATGGTATAGTTGTACACCATTAGTTCTTATGACCTAGACATCACCGTGACTTCACTAGAGGACCAGCTGTATCGTGACCTGTCTCTGAGTTCCACCGAGGACCATCCCAAGGGCCAGTGTTCGTGCAGTCCGAAATCTAGTGGGAGGTCTGTGCATTGTAGTCGGGGATTCGATCGCTAGAATAGTCTTGGATGTCCTGTGTGTTCTGAAAGTTTGTAATCATTCTAAGTCTCTGGCCAGAGCTGACTAAGTGATGATTAGAGAATTCGATTCTCTAAGTCATGCGCGTAAGGATTACAATACTTAGAACGATCGCACCGTCATCGAACATATAAAGAGGTCTCGATGAACCAATGCCTCTAGTTCGATCGGGACATATGAATCGAAGGGACCGTACTGTACGTTAACTATATCTGAAGGTTCTTGCAGGCACTTCATTTGTATCTAGGGAATCATGACGCGTAGTTGCTAGACGCCAATCTTGATTCGTTGGGTGATTAAGGTGAAACGAGCTTCATCTTAATCGTAACTCGAAGGGGACGAGTTTTGACCACAAAGGGTTGTGGGCCCACGGCTAGCTTACACCTGAACCATCGAGGGTCACACTGCTCGTGCACATGAGATCTTTGAATAAACGGTCAAAGGTAAAATATGTTTATCTTTGCATGATTGGAAGTCAATATGATTGGGTCCAACATTCGTAATTTGGAATTATGAATGAGAATAAGAAAAGGAAAAGAATAGGCGAACGTATTAGTGAACCTTCTAAATCGGGAAGTTTCCAAATTTAGAAAGTCCACTGAACTAGGGTTTCCACTTTTGGAAAGTTGGAAAATAAGAGATGGCACTCGTAATGACGAGGAAGTTATAATGATTCCGAAAATGCAATCGTTGAAATTTTTCGGTCATTGAATTGAGAGAGACGAGCAAGTAAAGGAACTAACGAGCTTAAGCTGTTGGGCCCAGTCCAACTTAAGCCCGCTAGGGTTTTATGCAAGGGACTATAAATACATGATTTATAGACCTTGCACAAATACAACAAACCCTAACCCTAGCGGCCGTCCACCTCTCTCTCTCGCCCCCTCTCCCGCGCGGCCACCTCCGCCGTTGGCGCCGCCCCGTCGCCGGAATCGGCCATCCCTTGGTCGATCCATTTCGGTATTCTTTTCTCCTTTCCTTTTCTTCCGTTAATTCTAACTACTTCGTGTCTAGTGCCACGTTTTAGTAGATCGAAGTATACGAGGTGAAATCCGAGAGGAGGAAGATCGTAGATCGAAGAACCAAGGAGCAACGCACGAGCCGAAGCCGCACGCTGCCCCACGCGCCGCCCCGGAAGTCCGCGCGTGAAGTTCACGCGCCGCCGTGGCCGTACACCGCCGCTGCTGCTGCTCAATTGCTGCCCCGATTCTACGGATTGGTTTCCGTAGTAATCACGACGTGCTAATCGCCCCTACCTCACGCTTCAAGAGGTAAACACACGAAACCCTAGTTTCGTTTTTGAGTTTCGTTTAATCTATGATTTCATGTTTTGCTTTGTATGATTTTATGTGATTATGTGTAATCGATTAAATCATTGCAAGCATGTTATTTGGTTTAAACGCGAGCATGTTAACTGTTTTAATTCGGCTGAAATTATTAGCATGTAAATCGTTTTTAATTTCGCTGGAAGAGCAAAGGTACGCAATTAATTGAATTTATTTTATCGGGCATGTTCTTATGTGTTTTGAACTCGTTTGAATCACATAAATTTTTGTTTTCCGCTGCGTATGCGTGCCCGAAACCCAACATGCGCATCAAAAAACGTGCACACAAACACTTGCTACAAAATATACGCACATAAGTAAAAGTAAAAAAACATGCACAAAAATACTCACGCAAAAGTGCATTCGCAAAAAGGATCATGAAAACACCAACTACAATCCTAGGACATTAATACAAATCAACAATCATGCAAGAACACACTCGCTCAAATGGACATGCACAAACGTACATGTGAAAAAACATGCGCAAATGTGCATTCGCCACAACGTTCTTAAAAACACGAAATACAACACTAGGACTTTATTACGCATAACCAAACAATAGAAAAAACACTAAATACAAAAGATACAGTGGAGTGTAGAAATAACACTCAACGTTTACGTTTACGTGGATTTTTTTATGGATTAATTTATATTTTTGTTTTAATTGGTGGATTAAGTATCCTATAGGTACAAATTGATAATTAGGTGTCCATGAAACAAAAATGACCAAAGAGTAAGAAAAGAGTTGCAATTAGGAAAACAAAATCAAATTAGAAGAGAGGATCCCTCAACATCTTCGGTAGTGTCCACGAAGTCGAGCATAACTTTCTCATCCGGACTCCAAATCAACCTGTTCCGGCGGCATTAGAAAGCAATTTTAGCTGGCTACAATTCCTGTGTAATGTCAAATTTCCCAATTCGGACTCGAACATGGTCAAAATTGGATTCCAAAAGCGATCATGAAAATACGTGCTACAGTTCGAGGAAACGAATGCGCATCAAAAAACGTGTACAAAAACACTCGCTACAAAATATACGCACATAAGTAAATGTACAAAAGCATGCACAAAAGTACTCACGCAAAAGTGCATTCGCAAAAAGGATCATGAAAACACCAACTACAATCCTAGGACATTAATACAAATCAACAAACATGCAAGAACACACTCGCTCAAATGGACATGCACAAACGTACATGTAAAAAAACATGCGCAAAAGTGCATTCGCAACAACGTTCTTAAAAACTCGAAATACAACACTAGGACTTTAATACGCATAACCAAACAATAGCAAAAACACTTAATACAAAAGATACAGTGGAGTGTAGAAATAACACTCAACGTTTACGTTTACGTTTACGTGGATTTTTTTATGGATTAATTTATATTTCTGTTCTAATTGGCGGATTTAGTATCTTATAGGTACAAATTGATAATTAGGTGTCCACGAACTAAAAATGATCAAAGAGTAAGAAAAGAGTTGCAATTAGGAAAATAAAATCAAATTAGAAGAGAGGATTCCTCAACATCTTCGGTAGTGTCCACGAAGTCGAGCATAACTTTCTCATCCGGACTCAAATCAACTGGTTCCGGCGGCATTAGAAAGCTACTTTAGCTGGCTACAATTCCGGTCTAATGTCAAATTTCCAAATTCGGACTCGAACATGGTCAAAATCGGATTCCAAAAGCGATCATGAAAATAAGTGATACAGTTCGAGGACACGAATGCGCATCAAAAAACGTGCACAAAAACACTTGCTACAAAATATACGCACATAAGTAAAAGTAAAAAAAACATGCACAAAAGTACTCACGCAAAAGTGCATTCGCAAAAAGGATCATGAAAACACCAACTACAATCCTAGGACATTAATACAAATCAACAATCATGCAAGAACACACTCGCTCAAATGGACATGCACAAACGTACATGTAAAAAAAACATGCGCAAAAGTGCATTCGCAACAACGTTCTTAAAAACTCGAAATACAACACTAGGACTTTAATACGCATAACCAAACAATAGCAAAAACACTTAATACAAAAGATACAGTGGAGTGTAGAAATAACACTCAACGTTTACGTGGATTTTTTTATGGATTAATTTATATTTCTGTTTTAATTGGCGGATTTAGTATCTTATAGGTACAAATTGATAATTAGGTGTCCACGAACTAAAAATGATCAAAGAGTAAGAAAAGAGTTGCAATTAATAAAATAAAATCAAATTAGAAGAGAGGATCCCTCAACATCTTCGGTAGTGTCCACGAAGTCGAGCATAACTTTCTCATCCGGACTCAAATCAACTGGTTCCGGCGGCATTAGAAAGCTACTTTAGCTGGCTACAATTCCTGTCTAATGTCAAATTTCCAAATTCGGACTCGAACATGGTCAAAATTGGATTCCAAAAGCGATCATGAAAATAAGTGATACAGTTCGAGGACACGAATGCGCATCAAAAAACGTGCACAAAAACACTTGCTACAAAATATACGCACCTAAGTAAAAGTAAAAAAACATGCACAAAAGTACTCACGCAAAAGTGCATTCGCAAAAAGGATCATGAAAACACCAACTACAATCCTAGGACATTAATACAAATCAACAATCATGCAAGAACACACTCGCTCAAATGGACATGCACAAACGTACATGTGAAAAAACATGCGCAAATGTGCATTCGTCACAACGTTCTTAAAAACACGAAATACAACACTAGGACTTTATTACGCATAACCAAACAATAGCAAAAACACTAAATACAAAAGATACAGTGTAGTGTAGAAATAACACTCAACGTTTACGTTTACGTGGATTTTTTTACGGATTAATTTCTATTTTTGTTTTAATTGGTGGATTAAGTATCCTATAGGTACAAATTGATAATTAGGTGTCCATGAAACAAAAATGACCAAAGAGTAAGAAAAGAGTTGCAATTAGGAAAATAAAATCAAATTAGAAGAGAGGATCCCTCAACATCTTCGGTAGTGTCCACGAAGTCGAGCATAACTTTCTCATCCGAACTCCAAATCAACTTGTTCCGGCGGCATTAGAAAGCTATTTTAGCTGGCTACAATTCCTGTCTCATGTCAAATTTCCAAATTCGAGCTCGAGCATGGTCAAAATTGGATTCCAAAAGCGATCATCAAAATACATGCTACAGTTCGAGGACACAAATGCGCATCAAAAAACGTGCACAAAACACTCGCTACAAAAGATACGCACATAAGTAAATGTACAAAAGCATGCACAAAAGTACTCACGCAAAAGTGCATTCGCAAAAAGGATCATGAAAACACAAACTACAATCCTAGGACATTAATACAAATCCACAAACATGCACAAACACACTCGCTCAAATGGACATGCACAACCGTACATGTAAAAAATATGCGCAAAAGTGCATTCGCAACAACGTTTTTAAAAACACGAAATACAACACTAGGACTTTAATACGCATAACCAAACAATAGCAAAAACACTAAATACAAAAGATACAGTGGAGTGTAGAAATAACACTCAACGTTTATGTTTACGTGGATTTTTTTATGGATTAATTTATATTTTTGTTTTAATTGGTTGATTAAGTATCCTATAGGTACAAATTGATAATTAGGTGTCCATGAAACAAAAAAGATCAAAGAGTAAGAAAAGAGTTGCAATTAGGAAAATAAAATCAAATTAGAAGAGAGGATCCCTCAACATCTTCGGAAGTGTCCACGAAGTCGAGCATAACTTTTCATCCTGACTTCAAATCAACTGGTTCCGGCGCCATTAGAAAGCTATGTTGCTAGGCTACAATTCCTGTCTAATTTCAAATTTCCCAATTCGGACTCGAACATGGTCGAAATTGGATTCCAAAAGCGATCATGAAAATACGTGCTACAGTTCGAGGAAACGAATGGGCATCAAAGAACGTGTACAAAAACACTCGCTACAAAATATACGCACATAAGTAAATGTACAAAAGCATGCAAAAAAGTACTCACGCAAAAGTGCATTCGCAAAAAGGATCATGAAAACACCAACTACAATCCTAGGACATGAATACAAATCAACAAACATGCAAGAACACACTCGCTCAAATGGACATGCACAAACGTACATGTAAAAAAACATGCGCAAAAGTGCATTCGCAACAACGTTCTTAAAAACACGAAATACAACACTAGGACTTTAATACGCATAACCAAACAATAGCAAAAACACTAAATACAAAAGATACAGTGGAGTGTAGAAATAACACTCAACGTTTACGTTCACGTGGATTTTTTTATGGATTAATTTATATTTTTGTATTAATTGGTGGATTTAGTATCCTATAGGTACAAATTGATAATTAGGTGTCCATGAAGCAAAAATGATCAAAGAGTAAGAAAAGAGTTGCAATTAGGAAAATAAAATCAAATTAGAAGAGAGGATCCCTCAACATCTTCGGTAGTGTCCACGAAGTCGAGCATAACTTTCTCATCCGAACTCCAAATCAACTTGTTCCGGCGGCATTAGAAAGCTATTTTAGCTGGCTACAATTCCTGTCTCATGTCAAATTTCCAAATTCGAGCTCGAGCATGGTCAAAATTGGATTCCAAATGCGATCATGAAAATACATGCTACAGTTCGAGGACACAAATGCGCATCAAAAAACGTGCACAAAAACACTCGCTACAAAAGATACGCACATAAGTAAATGTACAAAAGCATGCACAAAGGTACTCACGCAAAAGTGCATTCGCAAAAAGGATCATGAAAACACAAACTACAATCCTAGGACACTAATACAAATCCACAAACATGCACAAACACACTCGCTCAAATGGACATGCACAACCGTACATGTAAAAAATATGCGCAAAAGTGCATTCGCAACAACGTTCTTAAAAACACGAAATACAACACTAGGACTTTAATACGCATAACCAAACAATAGCAAAAACACTAAATACAAAAGATACAGTGGAGTGTAGAAATAACACTCAACATTTATGTTTACGTGGATTTTTTTATGGATTAATTTATATTTTTGTTTTAATTGGTGGATTAAGTATCCTATAGGTACACATTGATAATTTGGTGTCCATGAAACAAAAATGATCAAAGAGTAAGAAAAGAGTTGCAATTAGGAAAATAAAATCAAATTAGAAGAGAGGATCCCTCAACATCTTCGGAAGTGTCCACGAAGTCGAGCATAACTTTCTCATATGGACTCAAATCAACTGGTTCCGGCGGCATTAGAAAGCTACTTTAGCTGGCTACAATTCCTGTCTAATGTCAAATTTCCAAATTCGGACTCGAACAAGGTCAAAATTGGATTCCAAAAGCGATCATGAAAATACGCGCTACAGTTCGAGGAAACGAATGCGCATCAAGAAACGTGCACAAAAGCACTCGCTACAAAATATGTTGGGGATCGTGCATGTATACGCAGCGGAATTTAAAAATTTTTATATCGAACTAGTTTCGATTACATGCAATACTAATCACATAGTCAACGTACCTTAACGCTTCCGCCATACATATGGTAATTTTCGATTTAATTGAAAAATACATAAAACCGAAAAATCACGAAACATACTTATTCATCATTTAATAAGATCGAAACATGTAATCACGTATTACTCATGCTTGCAAATTAATAATCATACAAACATGTTCGAATCGAATTACGAAAGTTCCGATTTGATTACCTCTTGTAGCGTGAGATTTCGACGAATCGAAATCCTAGAACGAGTCACGTACAAGCTGCTAATTACCAATCCACGGGGCTGCACCTCACGGCTGGACCGAGCTGATCCAGCAAGCAATGAGCGGCGACGAACGGCAGCAGCAGCGGCGGCGCGTGGCAGCGGCAGCGGCGGCGCGTGAGCGGCGGTGCGGCGCGTGCGGTGGTGCACGGATTCGTCGGGGCAGCAGCTCCTCTCCAATTAGGTTTCACCTCGTATTTTCGACCCACTCGAACTATAGCACTAGATATAAACGAGTTAGATAACAACACGAATAAAACGAAGGAGAAAGAGGAGAAAACCGGCGGCGTTTCCGGCGGTGGTCGGCGGTGGCGCGGCGGAGATGCAACGGCTGAGAGGTGTTGAGCGGCTAGGGTTTTTGTGCTGAAAAATCTGATCTCAAAACTCCTTTTGAGGTCTATTTATACCTAGGGTTTTCAACCCTAGCGGGCTTAAGTCATTGGGCTTGACCCACTGATGCATTAAGCCCATCCCCTTGTCGGCCTCGTTTCTAATAAACGATCGTCCACAAAATTATAACAAAATTATATTTGTGACGAGCTCAAAGTCCTCGTCGATACGAGTGCCTCTTCGAAATTTCCAATTTCCAAAATTGGAAACTTCCACTTCAGTGGACTTGCTAAATCGGGAAGCTTCCCAATTTAGAAAGTTCACTAAATTCCGCATGTCTCTCTTTCTCTACGTTTATTCCAATTCGCAATTCATAATTACGAATCTTGGATTCAATCATATCGACATCCAATCGTTCAAAGATTAACACATTAATCTATGCTTGTTGTTATCAAGGATCTATATTACACGAGAAGTGTGACCCTCAATGGTTCAGGTGTATGCTAGCCGTGGGCTCACAACTCTTTGTGATTCGAACAACACATTGTTCTTATACGAACTCCTCCCAAGAGTCCCGATTAGAGTAAAACTCATTTTACCTAATCCCGATCAAATCGGTGCCCAACGAATCAAGATTGGCGTCTAGCAACTACGCATCATGATTCCCTAGATACAAATGAAGTGCCTGCAAGAACCTTATGATATAGTTAGCGTACAGTACGATCCCTTCGTAGCAAATGTCCCGATTGAACCAGAGGCATTGGTTCACCGAGACCTCTTATAAAGTTCAATAACCGTGCGCACGTTCTAGGTATTATAAATCCGTTCGTGTGCGACTTAGGGAAACACATTTCCCTAATCACCCCACTATCAACTCTGGCCAGAGATTCCATGGATTATAAACCGTCAGAACACACAGGACATCCATGACTACTCAAGCGCTCGAATCCCCTACTACAATGCACAGACTTCACACTAGATTTCGGATTGCACGAACGTTGGCCCTTGGAGCGGTCCGCGGTGGGACTCAGGGACAGGTCACGATACAATCGGTCCTCTAGTGAAGTCACGGTGATGTCTGGGTCTTAAGGACTAATGGTGTACAACTATATCTTAGAAACCTATTACTCGATGAATGAGAACCACTTATAGATTTCTAGGGCGAGGGAGTTCAGTGAACTCATCCAGTATGAGCACCCACTCAAGTATGCCGATGTCACAACACCGAGGACTGATGAGACGCAGTACACATACACTAAGTGCTAGTCTCAAAAGGGAAAGGCCGGTATCCTCATTATTGGCGTAACCCATCGACTAGGAACAAGGTTTAACAGTTACATTACATTGCTGAGTTATCTCACGATTCTACTAGATCAACTCACAGTAATAGAGTAACTCGTTAGGACTATATCTATGCTGCTTGCATGGGATAACACATATAGAATGCCAAATAAGATATTTTATTATTACGAACGAAAAACGATTGTTTTATTACAAAGAAAAGAGAAAGACCACAGCCACAAGTTGGCTTGCCGGTCACCTACTCTAACAAAATATACGCACATAAGTAAATGTACCAAAGCATGCACAAAAGTACTCACGCAAAAGTGCATTCGCAAAAAGGATCATGAAAACACCAACTACAATCCTAGGACATTAATACAAATCAATAAACATGCAAGAACACACTCGCTCAAATGGACATGCACAAACGTACATGTAAAAAAACATGCGCAAAAGTGCATTCGCAACAACGTTCTTAAAAACACGAAATACAACACTAGGACTTTAATACGCATAACCAAACAATAGCAAAAACACTAAATACAAAAGATACAGTGGAGTGTAGAAATAACACTCAACGTTTACGTTCACGTGGATTTTTTTATGGATTAATATATATTTTTGTTTTAATTGGTGGATTTAGTATCCTATAGGTACAAATTGATAATTAGGTGTCCATGAAGCAAAAATGATCAAAGAGTAAGAAAAGAGTTGCAATTAGGAAAATAAAATCAAATTAGAAGAGAGGATCCCTCAACATCTTCGGTAGTGTCCACGAAGTCGAGCATAACTTTCTCATCCGAACTCCAAATCAACATGTTCCGGCGGCATTAGAAAGCTACTTTAGCTGGCTACAATTCCTGTCTCATGTCAAATTTCCAAATTCGAGCTCGAGCATGGTCAAAATTGGATTCCAAAAGCGATCATGAAAATACATGCTACAGTTCGAGGACACAAATGCGCATCAAAAAACGTGCACAAAAACACTCGCTACAAAAGATACGCACATAAGTAAAAGTAAAAAAACATGCACAAAAGTACTCACGCAAAAGTGCATTCGCAAAAAGGATCATGAAAACACCAACTACAATCCTAGGACATTAATACAAATCAACAATCATGCAAGAACACACTCGCTCAAATGGACATGCACAACCGTACATGTAAAAAACATGCGCAAATGTGCATTCGCCACAACGTTCTTAAAAACACGAAATACAACACTAGGACTTTATTACGCATAACCAAACAATAGCAAAAACACTAAATACAAAAGATACATTGGAGTGTAGAAATAACACTCAACGTTTACGTTTACGTGGATTTTTTTATGGATTAATTTATATTTTTGTTTTAATTGGTGGATTAAGTATCCGATAGGTACAAATTGATAATTAGGTTTCCATGAAACAAAAATGACCAAAGAGTAAGAAAAGAGTTGCAATTAGGAAAATAAAATCAAATTAGAAGAGAGGATCCCTCAACATCTTCGGTAGTGTCCACAAAGTCGAGCATAACTTTCTCATCCGGACTCCAAATCAACCTGTTCCGGCGGCATTAGAAAGCAATTTTAGCTAGCTACAATTCCTGTCTAATGTCAAATTTCCCAATTCGGACTCGAACATGGTCAAAATTGGATTCCTAAAGCGATCATGAAAATATGTGCTACAGTTCGAGGAAACGAATGCGCATCAAAAAACGTGTACAAAAACACTCGCTACAAAATATACGCACATAAGTAAATGTACAAAAGCATGCACAAAAGTACTCACGCAAAAGTGCATTCGCAAAAAGGATCATGAAAACACCAACTACAATCCTAGGACATTAATACAAATCAAGAAACATGCAAGAACACACTCGCTCAAATGGACATGCACAACCGTACATGTAAAAAACATGCGCAAATGTGCATTCGCCACAACGTTCTTAAAAACACGAAATACAACACTTGGACTTTATTACGCATAACCAAACAATAGCAAAAACACTAAGTACAAAAGATACAGTGGAGTGTAGAAATAACACTCAACGTTTACGTTTACGTGGAATTTTTTATGGATTAATTTCTATTTTTGTTTTAATTGGTGGATTAAGTATCCTATAGGTACAAATTGATAATTAGGTGTCCATGAAACAAAAATGACCAAAGAGTAAGAAAAGAGTTGCAATTAGGAAAATAAAATCAAATTAGAAGAGAGGATCCCTCAACATCTTCGGTAGTGTCCACGAAGTCGAGCATAAATTTCTCATCCGGACTCCAAATCAACCTGTTCCGGCGGCATTAAAAAGCAATTTTAGCTGGCTACAATTCCTGTCTAATGTCAAATTTCCAAATTCGGACTCGAACATGGTCAAAATTTGATTCCAAAAGGGATCATGAAAATACGTGCTACAGTTCGAGGAAACGAATGCGCATAAAAAAAACGTGTACAAAAACACTCGCTACAAAATATACGCACATAAGTAAATGTACAAAAGCATGCACAAAATTACTCACGCAAAAGTGCATTCGCAAAAAGGATCATGAAAACACCAACTACAATCCTAGGACATTAATACAAATCAACAAACATGCAAGAACACACTCGCTCAAATGGACATGCACAAACGTACATGTAGAAAAACATGCGCAAAAGTGCATTCGCAACAACGTTCTTAAAAACACGAAATACAACACTAGGACTTTAATACGCATAACCAAACAATAGCAAAAACACTAAATACAAAAGATACAGTGGAGGGTAGAAATAACACTCAACGTTCACGTTCACGTGGATTTTTTTATGGATTAATTTATATTTTTGTTTTAATTGGTGGATTTAGTATCCTATAGGTACAAATTGATAATTAGGTGTCCATGAAGCAAAAATGATCAAAGAGTAAAAAAAGAGTTGCAATTAGGAAAATAAAATCAAATTAGAAGAGAGGATCCCTCAACATCTTCGGTAGTGTCCACGAAGTCGAGCATAACTTTCTCATCCGAACTCCAAATCAACTGGTTCCAGCGGCATTAGAAAGCTAATTTAGCTGGCTACAATTCCTGTCTCATGTCAAATTTCCCAATTCGGGCTCGAGCATGGTCAAAATTGGATTCCAAAAGCGATCATGAAAATACATGCTACAGTTCGAGGACACAAATGCGCATCAAAAAACGTGCACAAAAACACTCGCTACAAAAGATACGCACATAAGTAAAAGTACAAAAGCATGCACAAAAGTACTCACGCAAAAGTGCATTCGCAAAAAGGATCATGAAAACACAAATTACAATCCTAGGACATTAATACAAATCCACAAACATGCACAAACACACTCGCTCAAATGGACATGCACAACCGTACATGTAAAAAATATGCGCAAAAGTGCATTCGCAACAACGTTCTTTAAAACACGAAATACAACACTAGGACTTTAATACGCATAACCAAACAATAGCAAAAACACTAAATACAAAAGATACAGTGGAGTGTAGAAATAATACTCAACATTTACGTTCACGTGGATTTTTTTATGGATTAATTTATATTTTTGTTTTAATTGGTGGATTTAGTATCCTATAGGTACAAATTGATAATTAGGTGTCCATGAAACAAAAATGATCAAAGAGTAAGAAAAGAGTTGCAATTAGGAAAATAAAATCAAATTAGAAGAGAGGATCCCTCAACATCTTTGGTAGTGTCCACGAAGTCGAGCATAACTTTCTCATCCGGACTCCAAATCAACTTGTTCCGGCGGCATTAGAAAGCTATTTTAGCTGGCTACAATTCCTGTCTCATGTCAAATTTCCAAATTCGAGCTCGAGCATGGTCAAAATTGGATTCCAAAAGCGATCATGAAAATACATGCTACAGTTCGAGGACACAAATGCGCATCAAAAAACGTGCACAAAAACACTCGCTACAAAAGATACGCACATAAGTAAAAGTAAAAAAACATGCACAAAAGTACTCACGCAAAAGTGCATTCGCAAAAAGGATCATAAAAACACCTACTACAATCCTATGATATTAATACAAATTAACAAACATGCAAGAACACACTCGCTCAAATGGACATGCACAAACGTACATGTAAAAAAACATGTGCAAAAGTGCATTCGCAACAACGTTCTTAAAAACACGAAATACAACACTAGGACTTTAATACGCATAACCAAACAATAGCAAAAACACTAAATACAAAAGATACAGTGGAGTGTAGAAATAACACTCAATGTTTACGTTCACGTGGATTTTTTTATGGATTAATTTATATTTTTGTTTTAATTGGTGGATTTAGTATCCTATAGGTACAAATTGATAATTAGGTGTCCATGAAGCAAAAATGATCAAAGAGTAAGAAAAGAGTTGCAATTAGGAAAATAAAATCAAATTAGAAGAGAGGATCCCTCAACATCTTCGGTAGTGTCCACGAAGTCGAGCATAACTTTCTCATCCGAACTCCAAATCAACTGGTTCCAGCGGCATTAGAAAGCTATTTTAGCTGGCTACAATTCCTGTCTCATGTCAAATTTCCAAATTCGGGCTCGAGCATGGTCAAAATTGGATTCCAAAAGCGATCATGAAAATACATGCTACAAATCGAGGACACAAATGCGCATCAAAAAACGTGCACAAAAGCACTCGCTACAAAATATACGCACATAAGTAAATGTACCAAAGCATGCACAAAAGTACTCACGCAAAAGTGCATTCGCAAAAAGGATCATGAAAACACCAACTACAATCCTAGGCCTCTTAAGACAAATCAACAAACATGCAAGAACACACTCGCTCAAATGGACATGCACCAACCGTACATGTAAAAAAATATGCGCAAAAGTGCATTCGCAACAACGTTTCTTTAAAAACACGAAAATACAACACTAGGACTTTAATACGCATAACCAAACAATAGCAAAAACACTAAATACAAAAGATACAGTGGAGTGTAGAAATAATACTCAACATTTACGTTCACGTGGATTTTTTTATGGATTAATTTATATTTTTGTTTTAATTGGTGGATTTAGTATCCTATAGGTACAAATTGATAATTAGGTGTCCATGAAACAAAAATGATCAAAGAGTAAGAAAAGAGTTGCAATTAGGAAAATAAAATCAAATTAGAAGAGAGGATCCCTCAACATCTTTGGTAGTGTCCACGAAGTCGAGCATAACTTTCTCATCCGGACTCCAAATCAACTTGTTCCGGCGGCATTAGAAAGCTATTTTAGCTGGCTACAATTCCTGTCTCATGTCAAATTTCCAAATTCGAGCTCGAGCATGGTCAAAATTGGATTCCAAAAGCGATCATGAAAATACATGCTACAGTTCGAGGACACAAATGCGCATCAAAAAACGTGCACAAAAACACTCGCTACAAAAGATACGCACATAAGTAAAAGTAAAAAAACATGCACAAAAGTACTCACGCAAAAGTGCATTCGCAAAAAGGATCATGAAAACACCAACTACAATCATAGGACATTAATACAGATCAACAATCATGCAAGAACACACTCGCTCAAATGGACATGCACAACCGTACATGTAAAAAACATGCGCAAATGTGTATTCGCCACAACGTTCTTAAAAACACGAAATACAACACTAGGACTTTATTACGCATAACCAAACAATAGCAAAAACACTAAATACAAAAGATACATTGGAGTGTAGAAATAACACTCAACGTTTACGTTTACGTGGATTTTTTTATGGATTAATTTATATTTTTGTTTTAATTGGTGGATTAAGTATCCGATAGGTACAAATTGATAATTAGGTTTCCATGAAACAAAAATGACCAAAGAGTAAGAAAAGAGTTGCAATTAGGAAAATAAAATCAAATTAGAAGAGAGGATCCCTCAACATCTTCGGTAGTGTCCACAAAGTCGAGCATAACTTTCTCATCCGGACTCCAAATCAACCTGTTCCGGCGGCATTAGAAAGCAATTTTAGCTAGCTACAATTCCTGTCTAATGTCAAATTTCCCAATTCGGACTCGAACATGGTCAAAATTGGATTCCTAAAGCGATCATGAAAATATGTGCTACAGTTCGAGGAAACGAATGCGCATCAAAAAACGTGTACAAAAACACTCGCTACAAAATATACGCACATAAGTAAATGTACAAAAGCATGCACAAAAGTACTCACGCAAAAGTGCATTCGCAAAAAGGATCATGAAAACACCAACTACAATCCTAGGACATTAATACAAATCAAGAAACATGCAAGAACACACTCGCTCAAATGGACATGCACAACCGTACATGTAAAAAACATGCGCAAATGTGCATTCGCCACAACGTTCTTAAAAACACGAAATACAACACTTGGACTTTATTACGCATAACCAAACAATAGCAAAAACACTAAGTACAAAAGATACAGTGGAGTGTAGAAATAACACTCAACGTTTACGTTTACGTGGAATTTTTTATGGATTAATTTCTATTTTTGTTTTAATTGGTGGATTAAGTATCCTATAGGTACAAATTGATAATTAGGTGTCCATGAAACAAAAATGACCAAAGAGTAAGAAAAGAGTTGCAATTAGGAAAATAAAATCAAATTAGAAGAGAGGATCCCTCAACATCTTCGGTAGTGTCAACGAAGTCGAGCATAAATTTCTCATCCGGACTCCAAATCAACTTGTTCCGGCGGCATTAGAAAGCAATTTTAGCTGGCTACAATTCCTGTCTAATGTCAAATTTCCCAATTCGGACTCGAACATGGTCAAAATTGGATTTCTAAAGCGATCATGAAAATACGTGCTACAGTTCGAGGAAACGAATGCGCATCAAAAAACGTGTACAAAAACACTCGCTACAAAATATACGCACATAAGTAAATGTACAAAAGCATGCACAAAAGTACTCACGCAAAAGTGCATTCGCAAAAAGGATCATGAAAAACACCAACTACAATCCTAGGACATTAATACGAATCAACAAACATGCAAGAACACAATCGCTCAAATGGACATGCACAAACGTACATGTAAAAAAACATGCGCAAAAGTGCATTCGAAACAACGTTCTTAAAAACACGGAATACAACACTAGGACTTTAATACGCATAACCAAACAATAGCAAAAACACTAAATACAAAAGATACAGTGGAGTGTAGAAATAACACTCAACGTTTACGTTCACGTGGATTTTTTTATGGATTAATTTATATTTTTGTTTTAATTGGTGGATTTAGTATCCTATATGTACAAACTGATAATTAGGTGTCCATGAAGCAAAAATGATCAAAGAGTAAGAAAAGAGTTGCAATTAGGAAAATAAAATCAAATTAGAAGAGAGGATCCCTCAACATCTTCGGTAGTGTCCACGAAGTCGAGCATAACTTTCTCATCCGAACTCCAAATTAACTTGTTCCGGCAGCATTAGAAAGCTATTTTAGCTGGCTACAATTCCTGTCTCATGTCAAATTTCCAAATTCGAGCTCGAGCATGGTCAAAATTGGATTCCAAAAGCGATCATGAAAATACATGCTACAGTTCGAGGACACAAATGCGCATCAAAAAACGTGCACAAAAACACTCGCTACAAAAGATACGAACATAAGTAAATGTACAAAAGCATGCACAAAAGTACTTACGCAAAAGTGCATTCGCAAAAAAGATCATGAAAACACCAACTACAATCCTAGGACATTAATACAAATCAACAAACATGCAAGAACACACTCGCTCAAATGGACATGCACAAACGTACCTGTGAAAAAACATGCGCAAAAGTGCATTCGCAACAACGTTCTTAAAAACACAAAATACAACACTAGGACTTTAATATGCATAACCAAACAGTAGCAAAAACACTAAATACAAAGATACGGTGGAGTGTAAAAATAACACTCAACGTTTACGTTTACGTGAATTTTTTTATGGATTAATTTATATTTCTGTTTTAATTGGTGGATTTAGTATCCTATAGGTACAAATTGATAATTAGGTGTCCATGAAGCAAAAATGATCAAAGAGTAAGAACAGAGTTGCAATTAGGAAAATAAAATCAAATTAGAAGAGAGGATCCCTCAACATCTTCGGTAGTGTCCAGGAAGTCGAGCATAACTTTCTCATCCGAACTCCAAATCAACTGGTTCTGACGGCATTAGAAAGATATTTTAGCTGGCTACAATTCCTGTCTAATGTCAAATTTCCAAATTCGGACTCGAACATGATCAAAATTGGATTCCAAAAGCGATCATGAAAATAGGTGCTACAGTTCGAGGAAACGAATGCGCATAAAAAAACGTGTACAAAAACACTCGCTACAAAATATACGCACACAAGTAAATGTACAAAAGCATGCACAAAAGTACTCACGCAAAAGTGCATTCGCAAAAAGGATCATGAAAACACCAACTACAATCCTAGGACATTAATACAAATCAACAAACATGCAAGAACACACTCGCTCAAATGGACATGCACAAACGTACATGTGAAAAAACATGCGCAAAAGTGCATTCGCAACAACGTTCTTAAAAACACGAAATACAACACTAGGACTTTAATACGCATAACCAAACAATAGTAAAAACACTAAATACAAAAGATACAGTGGAGTGTAGAAATAACACTCAACATTTACGTTCACGTGGATTTTTTTATGGATTAATTTATATTTTTGTTTTAATTGGTGGATTTAGTATCCTATAGGTGTCAACGAAGCAAAAATGACCAAAGAGTAAGAAAAGAGTTGCAATTAGGAAAATAAAATCAAATTAGAAGAGAGGATCCCTCAACATCTTCGGTAGTGTCCACGAAGTCGAGCATAAGTTTCTCATCCGGACTCCAAATCAACTGGTTCCGGCGGCAATAGAAACCTATTTTTGCTGGCTACAATTCCTGTCTAATGTCAAATTTCCAAATTCGGACTCGAACATGGTCAAAATTGGATTCCAAAAGCGATCATGAAAATACGTGCTACAGTTCGAGGAAACGAATGCGCATCAAAAAACGTGTGCAAAAACACTCGCTACAAAATATACGCACATAAGTAAATGTACAAAAGCATGCACAGAAGTACTCACGCAAAAGTGCATTCGCAAAAAGGATCATGAAAACACCAACTACAATCCTAGGACATTAATACAAATCAACGAACATGCAAGAACACTCTCGCTCAAATGGACATGCACAAACGTACATGTAAAAGAACATGCGCGAAAGTGCATTCGCAACAACGTTCTTAAAAACACGAAATACAACACTAGGACTTTAATACGCATTACCAAACAATAGCACAAACTCTAAATACAAAAGATACAGTGGAGTGTAGAAATAACACTCAACGTTTACGTTTACGTGGATTTTTTTATGGATTAATTTATATTTATGTTTTAATTGGTGGATTAAGTATCCTATAGATACAAATTGATAATTAGGTGTCAACGAAGCAAAAATGATCAAAGAGTAAGAAAAGAGTTGCAATTAGGAAAATAAAATCAAATTAGAAGAGAGGATCCCTCAACATCTTCGGTAGTGTCCACGAAGTCGAGCATAACTTTATCATCCGGACTCCAAATCAACTGGTTCCGGCGGCATTAGAAAGCTATTTTAGCTGGCTACAATTCCTGTCTAATGTCAAATTTCCAAATTCGGACTCGAACATGGTCAAAATTTGATTCCAAAAGCGATCATGAAAATAGGTGCTACAGTTCGAGGAAACGAATGCGCATCAAAAAACGTGTACAAAAACACTCGCTACAAAATATACGCACATAAGTAAATGTACAAAAGCATGCACAAAAGTACTCACGCAAAAGTGCATCCGCAAAAAGGATCATGAAAACACCAACTACAATCCTAGGACATTAATACTAATCAACAAACATGCAAGAACACACTCGCTCAAATGGACATGCACAAACGTACATGTAAAAAAAAACATGCGCAAAAGTGCATTCGCAACAACGTTCTTAAAAACACGAAATACAACACTAGGACATTAATACGCATAACCAAACAATAGCATAAACACTAAATACAAAAGATACAGTGGAGTGTAGAAATAACACTCAACGTTTACGTTCACGTGGATTTTTTTATGGATTAATTTATATTTTTGTTTTAATTGGTGGATTTAGTATCCTATAGGTACAAATTGATAATTAGGTGTCCATGAAGCAAAAATGATCAAAGAGTAAGAAAAGAGTTGCAATTAGGAAAATAAAATCAAATTAGAAGAGAGGATCCCTCAACATCTTCGGTAGTGTCCACGAAGTCGAGCATAATTTTCTCATCCGAACTCCAAATCAACTGGTTCCAGCGGCATTAGAAAGCTATTTTAGGTGGCTACAATTCCCGTCTCATGTCAAATTTCCAAATTCGGGCTTGAGCATGGTCAAAATTAGATTCCAAAAGCGATCATGAAAATACATGCTACAGTTCAAGGACACAAATGCACATCAAAAAACGTGCACAAAAACACTCGCTACAAAAGATACGCACATAAGTAAAAGTACAAAAGCATGCACAAAAGTATTCACGCAAAAGTGCATTCGCAAAAAGGATCATGAAAACACAAATTACAATCCTAGGACATTAATACAAATCCACAAACATGCACAAACACACTCGCTCAAATGGACATGCACAACCGTACATGTAAAAAATATACGCAAAAGTGCATTCGCAACAACGTTCTTAAAAACAAGAAATACAACACTAGGACTTTAATACGCACAACAAAACAATAGCAAAAACACTAAATACAAAAGATACAGTGGAGTGTAGAAATAACACTCAACGTTTACGTTTACGTGGATTTTTTTATGGATTAATTTATATTTTTGTTTTAATTGGTGGATTAAGTATCCTATAGGTACAAATTGATAATTAGGTGTCCACGAAGCAAAAATGATCAAAGAGTAAGAAAAGAGTTGCAATTAGGAAAATAAAATCAAATTAGAAGAAAGGATCCCTCAACATCTTCGATAGTGTCCACGAAGTCGAGCATAACTTTCTCATCCGGACTCCAAATCAACTGGTTCCGGCGGCATTAGAAAGCTATTTTAGCTGGCTACAATTCCTGTCTAATGTCAAATTTCCAAATTCGGATTCGAACATGGTCAAAATTTGATTCCAAAAGCGATCATGAAAATACGTGCTACAGTTCGAGGAAACGAATGCGCATCAAAAAACGTGTACAAAAACACTCGCTACAAAATATACGCACATAAGTAAATGTACAAAAGCATGACAAAATTACTTACGCAAAAGTGCATTCGCAAAAAGGATCATGAAAACACCAACTACAATCCTAGGACATTAATACAAATCCACAAACATGCAAGAACACACTCGCTCAAATGGACATGCACAAACGTACATGTGAAAAAACATGCGCAAAAGTGCATTCGCAACAACGTTCTTAAAAACACAAAATACAACACTAGGACTTTAATATGCATAACCAAACAATAGCAAAAACACTAAATACAAAAGATACGGTGGAGTGTAGAAATAACACTCAACGTTTACGTTTACGTGAATTTTTTTATGGATTAATTCATATTTCTGTTTTAATTGGCGGATTTAGTATCCTATAGGTACAAATTGATAATTAGGTGTCCATGAAGAAAAAATGATCAAAGAGTAAGAAAAGAGTTGCAATTAGGAAAATAAAATCAAATTAGAAGAGAGGATCCCTCAACATCTTCGGTAGTGTCCACGAAGTCGAGCATAACTTTCTGATCCGGACTCCAAATCAACTGGTTCCGGCGGCATTAGAAAGCTATTTTAGCTGGCTACAATTCCTGTCTAATGTCAAATTTCCAAATTCGGACTCGAACATGATCAAAATTGGATTCCAAAAGCGATCATGAAAATAGGTGCTACAGTTCGAGGAAACGAATGCGCATCAGAAAACGTGTACAAAAACACTCGCTACAAAATATACGCACATAAGTAAATGTACAAAAGCATGCACAAAAGTACTCACGCAAAAGTGCATTTGCAAAAAGGATCATGAAAACACCAACTACAATCCTAGGACATTAATACAAATCAACAAACATGCAAGAACACACTCGCTCAAATGGACATGCACAAACGTACATGTAAAAAAACATGCGCAAAAGTGCATTCGCAACAACGTTCTTAAAAACACGAAATACAACACTAGGACTTTAATACGCATAGCCAAACAATAGCAAAAACACTAAATACAAAAGATACAGTGGAGTGTAGAAATAACACTCAACGTTTACGCTCACGTGGATTTTTTTATGGATTAATTTATATTTTTGTTTTAATTAGTGGATTTAGTATCCTATAGGTACAAATTGATAATTAGGTGTCCATGAAGCAAAAATGATCAAAGAGTAAGAAAAGAGTTGCAATTAGGAAAATAAAATCAAATTAGAAGAGAGGATCCCTCAACATCTTCGGTAGTGTCCACGAAGTCGAGCATAACTTTCTCATCCGAACTCCAAATCAACTGGTTCCGGCGGCATTAGAAAGCTATTTTAGCTGGCTACAATTCCTGTCTCATGTCAAATTTCCAAATTCGGACTCGAGCATGGTCAAAATTGGATTCCAAACGCGATCATGAAAATACATGTTACAGTTCGAGGACACAAATGCGCATCAAAAAACGTGCACAAAAACACTCGCTACAAAAGATACGCACATAAGTAAAAGTACAAAAGCATGCAAAAAAGTAGTCACGCAAAACTGCATTCGCAAAAAGGATCATGAAAACACAAATTACAATCCTAGGACATTAATACAAATCCACAAACATGCACAAACACACTCGCTCAAATGGACATGCACAACCGTACATGTAAAAAATATGCGCAAAAGTGCATTCGCAACAACGTTCTTAAAAACACGAAATACAACACTAGGACTTTAATACGCATAACCAAACAATAGCAAAAACACTAAATACAAAAGATACAGTGGAGTATAGAAATAACACTCAACGTTTACGTTTACGTGGATTTTTTTATGGATTAATTTATATTTTTGTTTTAGTTGGTGGATTAAGTATCCTATAGGTACAAATTGATAATTAGGTGTCCACGAAGCAAAAATGATCAAAGAGTAAGAAAAGAGTTGCAATTAGGAAAATAAAATAATATTAGAAGAGAGGATCACTCAACATCTTCGGTAGTGTCCACGAAGTCGAGCATAACTTTCTCATCCGGACTCCAAATCAACTGGTTCCGGCGGCATTAGAAAGCTATTTTAGCTGGCTACAATTCCAGTCAAATGTCAAATTTCCAAATTCGGACTCGAACATGGTCAAAATTGGATTCCAAAAGCGATCATGAAAATACGTGCTACAGTTGGAGGAAACGAATGCGCATAAAAAAACGTGTACAAAAACACTCGCTACAAAATATACGCACATAAGTAATGTACAAAAGCATGCACAAAAGTACTCACGCAAAAGTGCATTCAACTACAATCCTAGGACATTAATACAAATCAACAAACATGCAAGAACACACTCGCTCAAATGGACATGCACAAACGTACATGTAAAAAAACATGCGCAAAAGTGCATTCGCAACAACGTTCTTAAAAACACGAAATACAACACTAGGACTTTAATACGCATAACCAAACAATAGCAAAAACACTAAATACAAAAGATACAGTGGAGTGTAGAAATAACACTCAACGTTTACGTTCACGTGGATTTTTTTATGGATTAATTTATATTTTTGTTTTAATTGGTGGATTTAGTATCCTATAGGTACAAATTGATAATTAGGTGTCCATGAACCAAAAATGATCAAAGAGTAAGAAAAGAGTTGCAATTAGGAAAATAAAATCAAATTAGAAGAGAGGATCCCTCAACATCTTCGGTAGTGTCCACGAAGTCGAGCATAACTTTCTCATCCGAACTCCAAATCAACTGGTTCCAGCGGCATTAGAAAGCTACTTTAGCTGGCTTCTCATGTCAAATTTCCAAATTCGGGCTCGAGCATGGTCAAAATTGGATTCCAAAAGCGATCATGAAAATACATGCTACAGTTCGAGGACACAAATGCGCATCAAAAAACGTGCACAAAAACACTCGCTACAAAAGATACACACATAAGTAAAAGTACAAAAGCATGCACAAAAGTACTCACGCAAAAGTGCATTCGCAAAAAGGATCATGAAAACACAAATTACAATCCTAGGACATTAATACAAATCCACAAACATGCACAAACACACTCGCTCAAATGGACATGCACAACCGTACATGTAAAAAATATGCGCAAAAGTGCATTCGCAACAACGTTCTTAAAAACACGAAATACAACACTAGGACTTTAATACGCATAACCAAACAATAGCAAAGACACTAAATACAAAAGATACAGTGGAGTGTAGAAATAACACTCAACGTTTACGTTTACGTGGATTTTTTTATGGATTAATTTATATTTTTGTTTTAATTGGTGGATTAAGTATCCTATAGGTACAAATTGATAATTAGGTGTCCATGAAACAAAAATGATCAAAGAGCAAGAAAATAGTTGCAATTAGGAAAATAAAATCAAATTAGAAGAGAGGATCCCTCAACATCTTCGGTAGTGTCCACGAAGTCGAGCATAACTTTCTCATCCGGACTCCAAATCAACTGGTTCCAGCGGCATTAGAAAGCTATTTTAGCTGCCTACAATTCCTGTCTAATGTCAAATTTCCAAATTCGGACTCGAACAAGGTCAAAATTTGATTCCAAAAGCGATCATGAAAATACGCGCTACAGTTCGAGGAAACGAATGCGCATCAAGAAACGTGCACAAAAGCACTCGCTACAAAATATACGCACATAAGTAAATGTACCAAAGCATGCACAAAAGTACTCACGCAAAAGTGCATTCGCAAAAAGGATCATGAAAACACCAACTACAATCCTAGGACATTAATACAAATCAACAAACATGCAAGAACACACTCGCTCAAATGGACATGCACAAACGTACATGTAAAAAAACATGCGCAAAAGTGCATTCGCAACAACGTTCTTAAAAACACGAAATACATCACTAGGACTTTAATACGCATAACCAAACAATAGCAAAAACACTAAATACAAAAGATACAGTGGAGTGTAGAAATAACACTCAACGTTTACGTTCACGTGGATTTTTTTATGGATTAATTTATATTTTTGTTTTAATTGGTGGATTAATTATCCTATAGGTACAAATTGATAATTAGGTTTCCATGAAACAAAAATGATCAAAGAGCAAGAAAATAGTTGCAATTAGGAAAATAAAATCAAATTAGAAGAGAGGATTCCTCAACATCTTCGGTAGTGTCCACGAAGTCGAGCATAACTTTCTCATCCGGACTCCAAATCAACTGGTTCCGGCGGCATTAGAAAGCTATTTTAGCTGGCTACAATTCCCGTCTAATGTCAAATTTCCGAATTCGGACTCGAACATGGTCAAAATTTGATTCCAAAAGCGATCATGAAAATACGTGCTACTGTTCGAGGAAACGAATGCGCATCAAAAAACGTGTACAAAAACACTCGCTACAAAATATACGCACATAAGTAAATGTACAAAAGCATGCACAAAAGTACTTACGCAAAAGTTCATTCGCAAAAAGGATCATGAAAACACCAACTACAATCCTAGGACATTAATACAAATCAACAAACATGCAAGAACATACTCGCTCAAATGGACATGCACAAACGTACATGTGAAAAAACATGCGCAAAAGTGCATTCGCAACAACGTTTTTAAAAACACAAAATACAACACTAGGACTTTAATATGCATAACCAAACAATAGCAAAAACACTAAATATAAAAGATACGGTGGAGTGTAGAAATAACACTCAACGTTTACGTTTACGTGGATTTTTTTATGGATTAATTTATATTTCTGTTTTAATTGGTGGATTAAGTATCCTATAGGTACAAATTGATAATTAGGTGTCCATGAAACAAAAATGATCAAAGAGCAAGAAAATAGTTGCAATTAGGAAAATAAAATCAAATTAGAAGAGAGGATCCCTCAACATCTTCGGTAGTGTCCACGAAGTCGAGCATAACTTTCTCATCCGGACTCCAAATCAACTGGTTCCAGCGGCATTAGAAAGCTATTTTAGCTGCCTACAATTCCTGTCTAATGTCAAATTTCCAAATTCGGACTCGAACAAGGTCAAAATTTGATTCCAAAAGCGATCATGAAAATACGCGCTACAGTTCGAGGAAACGAATGCGCATCAAGAAACGTGCACAAAAGCACTCGCTACAAAATATACGCACATAAGTAAATGTACCAAAGCATGCACAAAAGTACTCACGCAAAAGTGCATTCGCAAAAAGGATCATGAAAACACCAACTACAATCCTAGGACATTAATACAAATCAACAAACATGCAAGAACACACTCGCTCAAATGGACATGCACAAACGTACATGTAAAAAAACATGCGCAAAAGTGCATTCGCAACAACGTTCTTAAAAACACGAAATACATCACTAGGACTTTAATACGCATAACCAAACAATAGCAAAAACACTAAATACAAAAGATACAGTGGAGTGTAGAAATAACACTCAACGTTTACGTTCACGTGGATTTTTTTATGGATTAATTTATATTTTTGTTTTAATTGGTGGATTAATTATCCTATAGGTACAAATTGATAATTAGGTTTCCATGAAACAAAAATGATCAAAGAGCAAGAAAATAGTTGCAATTAGGAAAATAAAATCAAATTAGAAGAGAGGATTCCTCAACATCTTCGGTAGTGTCCACGAAGTCGAGCATAACTTTCTCATCCGGACTCCAAATCAACTGGTTCCGGCGGCATTAGAAAGCTATTTTAGCTGGCTACAATTCCTGTCTAATGTCAAATTTCCGAATTCGGACTCGAACATGGTCAAAATTTGATTCCAAAAGCGATCATGAAAATACGTGCTACTGTTCGAGGAAACGAATGCGCATCAAAAAACGTGTACAAAAACACTCGCTACAAAATATACGCACATAAGTAAATGTACAAAAGCATGCACAAAAGTACTTACGCAAAAGTTCATTCGCAAAAAGGATCATGAAAACACCAACTACAATCCTAGGACATTAATACGAATCAACAAACAGGCAAGAACATACTCGCTCAAATGGACATGCACAAACGTACATGTGAAAAAACAGGCGCAAAAGTGCATTCGCAACAACGTTTTTAAAAACACGAAATACAACACTAGGACTTTAATATGCATAACCAAACAATAGCAAAAACACTAAATATAAAAGATACGGTGGAGTGTAGAAATAACACTCAACGTTTACGTTTACGTGGATTTTTTTATGGATTAATTTATATTTCTGTTTTAATTGGCGGATTTAGTATCTTATAGGTACAAATTAATAATTAGGTGTCCATGAAGAAAAAATGATCAAAGAGTAAGAAAAGAGTTGCAATTAGGAAAATAAAATCAAATTAGAAGAGAGGATCCCTCAACATCTTCGGTAGTGTCCACGAAGTCGAGCATAACTTTCTCATCCGGACTCCAAATCAACTGGTTCCGGCGGCATTAGAAAGCTATTTTAGCTGGCTACAATTCCTGTCTAATGTCAAATTTCCAAATTCGGACTCGAACAAGGTCAAAATTGGATTCCAAAAGCGATCATGAAAATACGCGCTACAGTTCGAGGAAACGAATGCGCATCAAGAAACGTGCACAAAAGCACTCGCTACAAAATATACGCACATAAGTAAATGTACCAAAGCATGCACAAAAGTACTCACGCAAAAGTGCATTCGCAAAAAGGATCATGAAAACACCAACTACAATCCTAGGACATTAATACAAATCAACAAACATGCAAGAACACACTCGCTCAAATGGACATGCACAAACGTACATGTAAAAAAACATGCGCAAAAGTGCATTCGCAACAACGTTCTTAAAAACACGAAATACAACACTAGGACTTTAATACGCATAACCAAACAATAGCAAAAACACTAAATACAAAAGATACAGTGGAGTGTAGAAATAACACTCAACATTTACGTTCACGTGGATTTTTTTATGGATTAATTTATATTTTTGTTTTAATTGGTGGATTAATTATCCTATAGGTACAAATTGATAATTAGGTGTCCATGAAACAAAAATGATCAAAGAGCAAGAAAATAGTTGCAATTAGGAAAATAAAATCAAATTAGAAGAGAGGATTCCTCAACATCTTCGGTAGTGTCCACGAAGTCGAGCATAACTTTCTCATCCGGACTCCAAATCAACTGGTTCCGGCGGCATTAGAAAGCTATTTTAGCTGGCTACAATTCCTGTCTAATGTCAAATTTCCGAATTCGGACTCGAACATGGTCAAAATTTGATTCCAAAAGCGATCATGAAAATACGTGCTACTGTTCGAGGAAACGAATGCGCATCAAAAAACGTGTACAAAAACACTCGCTACAAAATATACGCACATAAGTAAATGTACAAAAGCATGCACAAAAGTACTTACGCAAAAGTTCATTCGCAAAAAGGATCATGAAAACACCAACTACAATCCTAGGACATTAATACAAATCAACAAACATGCAAGAACATACTCGCTCAAATGGACATGCACAAACGTACATGTGAAAAAACATGCGCAAAAGTGCATTCGCAACAACGTTTTTAAAAACACAAAATACAACACTAGGACTTTAATATGCATAACCAAACAATAGCAAAAACACTAAATATAAAAGATACGGTGGAGTGTAGAAATAACACTCAACGTTTACGTTTACGTGGATTTTTTTATGGATTAATTTATATTTCTGTTTTAATTGGCGGATTTAGTATCTTATAGGTACAAATTAATAATTAGGTGTCCATGAAGAAAAAATGATCAAAGAGTAAGAAAAGAGTTGCAATTAGGAAAATAAAATCAAATTAGAAGAGAGGATCCCTCAACATCTTCGGTAGTGTCCACGAAGTCGAGCATAACTTTCTCATCCGGACTCCAAATCAACTGGTTCCGGCGGCATTAGAAAGCTATTTTAGCTGGCTACAATTCCTGTCTAATGTCAAATTTCCAAATTCGGACTCGAACAAGGTCAAAATTTGATTCCAAAAGCGATCATGAAAATACGCGCTACAGTTCGAGGAAACGAATGCGCATCAAGAAACGTGCACAAAAGCACTCGCTACAAAATATACGCACATAAGTAAATGTACCAAAGCATGCACAAAAGTACTCACGCAAAAGTGCATTCGCAAAAAGGATCATGAAAACACCTACTACAATCCTATGATATTAATACAAATCAACAAACATGCAAGAACACACTCGCTCAAATGGACATGCACAAACGTACATGTAAAAAAACATGTGCAAAAGTGCATTCGCAACAACGTTCTTAAAAACACGAAATACAACACTAGGACTTTAATACGCATAACCAAACAATAGCAAAAACACTAAATACAAAAGATACAGTGGAGTGTAGAAATAACACTCAACGTTTACGTTCACGTGGATTTTTTTATGGATTAATTTATATTTTTGTTTTAATTGGTGGATTTAGTATCCTATAGGTACAAATTGATAATTAGGTGTCCATGAAGCAAAAATGATCAAAGAGTAAGAAAAGAGTTGCAATTAGGAAAATAAAATCAAATTAGAAGAGAGGATCCCTCAACATCTTCGGTAGTGTCCACGAAGTCGAGCATAACTTTCTCATCCGAACTCCAAATCAACTGGTTCCAGCGGCATTAGAAAGCTATTTTAGCTGGCTACAATTCCTGTCTCATGTCAAATTTCCAAATTCGGGCTCGAGCATGGTCAAAATTGGATTCCAAAAGCGATCATG